>WBNQ01035501.1:29584-40544 GCA_013401375.1 Spizella passerina
AAAAATCCTGAGGGACCTCTGATGCCTCCTTGCTCTTGGATCCAACACCTGTGAATCCTGAGCTTAATCCAAATTGAAAATTGTATAGGCTGGATTCCTGGCTGTATAATATTGACATTTCTTTATTGACCCCTGCAGAGAAGTGCTGATTTCCATTAGCTGAGGATATGCAGAGGTTGGAGGGTGCCCATCTGTTCAGCAGCCAGCACGGGCTGTTCTCATCAGTGATCCCTGCCTACAGTGTTTGAATTCTGACCCATCCATCAGTGTCCCCAGGGTGATAAGTCTGACAGAGGGTAGGTTCAGTGACTGCAGACTGTTTGTTTTAATATAATTTTGTTTTCTTTGCTTGACTCTTTTTGAGACAATTTGAGTTTAAATTACCTCTCATCTTCCAGGTCAGCCATGAGCGATAGAAGTATTCCAGTAAAGCAAAGGGAAGAAAATTACATGCTGGCTTCCTTCTCCAGGCTTCTAGGGGGAAGAAATTTAAGGTTTTAATTTCCAGACCTGCTTACAGGATGCTCATAATTTTTACAAACCGCAAGTTTTGACTATCTTTCTAGTTTCCCCTTCTACTCAGAAAAAAAGATGAACATTAAAGCAAAGCTGAAGAATGTAATCAAAATGGGATTTATGTCCTGAGATGTCGTTAAATGTCCTTGTAGTATTTAAATAAAGTTGAAATTATCTTCATTATTTGTTCCAAGCTGTATCATTTCTTTGGTGCATCCTGTCCTATGAAATGGGAAGTGGTTTTGCAGACTTCCTTATATAGGGCCTCTGTTTAAAATAGTTTGGGGTATTTTTTCTTCTCTAACTGTGATAAGAGAATCTAGACTCTGTTTACATTCTTCAGCTCTCTGCCTCTTTATCTTCAAGTGAAACTCCGTTTTTCTTTGAAAGGTAAAAATGTCATCCTTAGATGAGAATAGCATTGTGATAAGACATCTGATCAGACAATATTTCAGTGCCAGTAAATCAAGCAAAAGTATGAGCTCTGCACTTGGCAAAAAAAGGATTCATAGCTCATGAGCTGCAGCTGAAGAAAAACTTACCATGGCACAATAGGATCAATTAAAACACAAAGATTCTGGCAGAAAATCAGGATGCTGAAAAATAAGCAGTGGATCTTATATCTCAGGATTAGATGCAAAGGAAGATGGTCAAAGCAGGAGAGCTGTGAAGAAGTGAGGTAAATATCTTCAGTGAAAGAGAAGTAGGACATGGTATTTCCTCATGTGCAGTTTAAAGCATTTTTATGAGCATAGCCTAATTATTTCAGATTTGGGAAATGGACAAGGATAGAATAATTATAAGGGGAGATTCTCACATGGAGCTGCTTCTTTAGGAGCCAAAGCTGCCAATTGATTGTAAGACCCACACAGAGAATCTCCTCACTAGAGGAGAGCTCTGAAATTATGTAAAGCTAGCAGAGCTCTGACATCAACAGCAAATTCACTGTCTAGCTAACCTGTCTCCAGTCCCCAGCAGGAATAACTTCCTTACAGCAAGTAGGTTATAGCAGCTGCCTAAACCACATCTGGAGCTTTGGATTCCATAAGCAAAGCCCCGACTGACTCTCCTGCATCTCAGGGATGAGCTTGGCCTGAGGTCCTCTGCAGGCAGAGTGAACAGTGGCCTATCCAGCTACAAGAATAGGAGTTGTTCAGGCAGGGACAATTCCTACTTATCTTACTAAGAAATAGGTAGGGATGTGTAGGAACTCAGCACATCTCTCCGAATGTCCAGAGTTGCCGGGAACCCTCTTGGGGGCTCAGAAGACCTGGAATGTTGCCAGGAGCGCCTGGTGGCTTGACTTTGATCCATCTAGGGATGCACCACCTGTGTATGAGGACATGAGAGGCACTGGGGTTTGAATGGTGCAGGAATGATATATTTACAGAGTTAAAATATAGATTTTAGCGTTTTGGTACAGGGGGCTTATGGAGACAAGATGGAGAAATCAGGGCGTGTCTTGTCCTTCTTTCTTCTTCATGTCATCCATTTTCTGTGATGATGTTGGCACTTGGGGATTGATTTAGAATAGAAGTGCACTTTCTAACATNACAACCTGAAGATTGAAAACTGAAGAGTTCAGTCTCATCCTTCAAAGCTCAAGCTGCTCAGAACCGTCCCACGTATCTCAGGGCAGAGACAAACAACAGCACCCGAGAGGGATGAAATGAAAGCACTTCATTCCTATCACACAGTTACCTCCAGAAAATGTCTGAGATGAGGAGAAAGAAACAGAATAGTAACTATGAAGAAAAATTTGGAGGGACAGAGATTGGTGGAGGTAATGCAGAGGACAGGCTATGGAGAAATATGAAGAGGTTCTTTGGCTATGGATCAGAGGCAGGCAGCACTGGGGGCAAGTGTGCATGAGTGTGTGGTAATTAACTGCAATGAGAGTATCAATCTTCTGCACAAGGACCCCTGCAGAAAGGATTGACAAGTGAAGAATATAAGGGAAATAAGAATGGCAGAGTATTCAGGGACAAAAACCAAAGGGCCTAAACCCACACAGCAATGGGAATTGGAAACGTAGGAAAAATGCAAAAAGTGACTCAGAAAAAGAAAAGATGAGCACTACATAAGTAAGACAGAGGTGCATGACCAACAGATTATGGTTCTATTCATGCCCATTATTTCTCAGCATGAGCTTCCTTGCTGTCAGCTGTCCCGTATCACAGAGAATTTTGGGTCACCATGATGAGGAAAATATATGGAAGATGCTAAGGCAAGGGTAGAGCAGATAAGATTTGAGTCAAGGTGTCCAAGTCACTGTTGCCACTTCACAAAAGCACTAAAAAACCCTAAATGTGTAGGGAAGAGAATCAAGTCAGTGACACTTGAAATATTTTGCCACTTCACAAAAGCACTAAAAAACCCTAAATGTGTAGGGAAGAGAATCAAGTCAGTGACACTTGAAATATTTTGCCACTTCACAAAAGCACTAAAAAACCCTAAATGTGTAGGGAAGAGAATCAAGTCAGTGACACTTGAAATATTTGTGACATTCAGCATGGCACCACATTTTTCAAACTTATATGTCACAGACTCAAGAAATTTCTGATACTAGTATTAATCTTAAGCCCCAAAACAGTGAAGAATAGAATGAAATATTGTGTAGGAAAAGGAGTGGAAGATATGTTGTGTTTTTTCAGGGTTAATATTTCTATGTTCTTTGGGCATGAGGGAGAAAAGAAAACTGCAGCAAGATCACAGTGAGGGAAAGAGGAGGTTTTACTCTCTTTTTCTATTCCTTCAGAAGAATACTGGTTGTTAGCAAATCCCAAGATGAGCTGTTCCCCTGATGAATGAAAAGGAAGATAAAGGAAATTTCTCTTTTCTTTCATTTCCCCATTCCTTTTGGACCCAACTGAAGGGATTTCACATCTGGAAACATGTTTCTCTTTTCTTCCATTTCCCCATTCCTTTTGGAACCAGCTGAAGGAATTTCACATCTGGAAGCATGAAGCAGAGCCATGACGTTTCTGGTGCTGAGACACTTTGCCTTGTACAAAGCACTTTTGCTTCATAACAACACATTTTTACTCCAAATTCAAGACTGAGGGATCAAACAAGAGTTTCACCACATCTGACCTGGGATCAAGGTGCAGGGAAAAATTCAGGTACAATGATAAAACTTGGACCCTGTGCATCTTGAGCTAAAAGCACCAATTTGGTTCCTCTGTGACTACCTTGTCTCTGTTAAAAGAAGATAA
Source organism: Spizella passerina (assembly GCA_013401375.1). NCBI lineage: Eukaryota > Metazoa > Chordata > Aves > Passeriformes > Passerellidae > Spizella > Spizella passerina. Next base: position 33,316 of record WBNQ01035501.1, read on the forward strand.
TATTGAAAATCAAAATATCAAAAACGTCCTCTGTATTTAATAGCAAAGATAAGGTTGCAATTATTTATTTGCATCTCCCTAATGCAGAGGATTTTTGAGGAAGAGTTCCAGCTTGCTTAATTCCCTTCCCAGTTCAACCCTGAACCAGCAGATTGTCAGTTTTGCCATGCAGAGGTCCTGAGGAAGTTTATGAGTACATAAAAAAGCAGGATATGTATTAAATTCTGACTCATAAACAAACAAGGCTTGCTCTGAAACTGTAAAAGTGTAAATATGGAAGTGGTAGTGGATTACCTTTTTAAAAAAAACAGATGAATAAGAAAAAAGAGGCAGTTTTTTTTCCCCCCAAGAGGTCCTGGAAAAACCCTTTGTAGGAGTTGGTTGCTTGAGATGGGTCCTGTGGGAAAAAGTCATGAAGTGATGTGGATTGGTCTCCTACTGAAGACATTTTCACTGTGGAGGTGAAACCTGGTTTTAGGGCAGCAAAACAGAAATGTGGAACACTTCTATAATTTCCCTGTAATCTAGGAGATGGGTCTGCTGAAATACTAAAAAGAAATTGCAAGTTCCAGCTCAGGTATTTCCATGGTTTTCTGGCATATTAAATAAGGATCTTATTTTCCTCCTTGCTAGAATTGAGTTGAATTGTAGGTAAACTGAACTCTGAGTTGAGTAATTTCTTCTCATTGGCTTCATATGTATGTTAAAACCATCTCTCTTCTGCTTTACTGTCAGGTGTATATTGAATGCCAGCTTGGAGGCATTTTTGTCCTGTATAAATGTGTGCATCCATGTTATAACCAGACCTCATCAGGCAACATACAGAAATCCCAACAGGAACAAAACCAGAAAATATTTCAGGAGCAGAGGGAGAGGCAGGCCCTGAACTGAAACCCAGCATTTCAAAACCATCTTCATGAACTGCAAGAGAAACAGCAGATAAGGCAGCAGCAAAACTGCTGAAGCCCACGAGACTGACTTTAGCTAGCTCAGTGTTGTGACTCTTTTGTTGACCACTGGAGAATATTTTAGGAAAAGATGTAAGGAATTTGGTTACTAGGCAAGGTGACCCTTCCCTGACAGTCAGCATCTTGGGATCTGTCTCCCAATAATCATCTTTAATGACCCACACTGGGCCTCCCTTTTATGTATCTGCCAAATCCCTTTTCAACCTATTCAGTGCATTGTTACATTTGCTGCCTGATCAATTTAGGAGGTGCCATCTAGGTATGAAAAGGTATTTTTTCCATTAGAAAAAACACAATGACAGTGCTCCATTTCGGCTAGATAAGAAACTACAATGCAGGCTGGCATGGTTTCAGAGGTGTGTATTACTTGGTAGTTCACTGATGTAAATGCCAAAGGCCTGGATTCAATATAAAGTATTACCCATTTTCTTCTTACACTCTTACCTTTCTGAGACGAATCAGTTGTTTCCTTGCAGTAGTTACAATCCTGAAATGAGCTGCCAGACCACAGACTCTGAAAAACACAAACCCTTTAGAATTGTATGTGATGGATTTTTTTCTTACTTTGTTTTTCCCCCCTATAGTTAAAATATAGTAACTTTATCTATTCTCCTTCTAGATATATTTATTTTATCCGTAATAGGAGGTTAAGCAAAACTTGGTTTGTCAAGACTACAACTGCTTTGAAGACTCAATGGCAGCAGAACACAAAATCCTTATCTTGTTTGCCTTTGCCAGTCAAGGGTTTGTTTAGTCATGCTAGCTAGTGCTTTTATGCAAGTCTTGGGACCATTTACAGAGCAGTCAGAAAACAGGTCTCTTTCCAAACAGTTTCCCAACGTGGTGACGTATCCTAGCCATTATTTGTGTTCCCTTTATGATTCTCTTTGGTTAAACCAGATGCTACACTTGCTTTAAGTAATCCAGTGCTTATGATCAGAGCAATAATCCCTTAACCTTTTCTAGCTTGTATCCTGTTTGTCTTCCTGCTGCCCTCTCTGTAAAATCATCTTCAGACATACTTGAGACTAATTGTACCTGCAGTACCAGTGCCATGCTTAACACATCCTGGCACCTGACCTCATCTGTGCACAAATATGTACCTCTTACATCTGCCCATCAAAGGACCACCACCATAAGATGGAGTTTCATGACCCAAACAAGGATGCATATGTGTTATTTGGTGCATTAGAGCCGGTCTCTAAAATATAACATACAGAATCACAGAATGGCTGGAGCTGGAAGGGATGTCTGGAGACCATCTGGTCTACCTTCTCTGCTAAAGCAGGTTCACCTGAGCAAGTTCAGCAGGATCTTATTCAGGTATGTTTTGAATATCCCTGGAGAAGGAGACTTCATAACCTCTCTGGGCAGTGTGTTCCAGTGCTCTGTCCCCTTCATGGTAAGGTTTTTCCTCAGTCAGATGGAGTTTCCTGTGTTTCAATTGAACCTATTACTCCTTTTTCTGCCATTGGGCATCATTGAGGATAGTCTGGCCCTATCCTCCTGACACCCAGCCCTAAGATATTTGTATGCATAGATGAGGTTCCCTCTCAATTGTTCCCCTACCAGCTAAACAGGCCCAGCTCTCTCAGCCTTTCTTTTTGGTAAGAGAGATGCTCCACTCCACTAATTGTGCTGCAGTCCTCTAATTGTCTTTATAGTCCTCCACTGGACCCTCTTCAGTAGTTCCTTGTCTTGTCTTTCTTGAACTGTGGAGTCCAGAACTGGACACAGCGCTTGAGGGCTCAGCAGGGCTGAGCAGAGGGGCAGGGTCACCTCCCTGACCTGCTGGCAGTGCTCCTCCCAATGCACGTAGGATCCCATTGAGTGCCACAAGGGCACTACTGGCTCATGAACAGCTTCTTGTCCACCAGGACCCCCAGGTCCTTCTCCACAGAGCTGCCTCTGGTGCCTGGGATTATTCTTGCCCAGGCGCAGGACCCTGTACTTGTCTTTGTTGACCTTCCTTATGTCCCTCTCTGCCCAGCTCTCCAGTCTGTCCAGGTCTCACTCCAGACCACTCCTCCCACTCTTCTATCATCAACAAGGCAGATTTGCTGACAGTGCTCTTGTCCCTTCTCCAGCCACTGTTGAATGAGATGAGTGAGATTGGACCCAGTTCTGACCCCTGGAGACACCTCCAGCTAGAGGCCTCCAACTGGACTCTGCACCACTGACCACAACCCTCTGAGCTCTGCCATTCTGCCAGTTCTCCATCCACCTCACTGTCCACTCACCCAGACACACTTCCTGAGCTTACCTACGACACCTTCTATGAAAGTAAGCAAAATAACTTACTACTCTTCATCACTACACAGTAGCCTGATGTATACAATTTTGCTTTCATCTGCAAGGAAAAACTGGACCTAAGAGTTTGGGTTTAAGTCTGTGAATCAGTGATAACAATGCCATCAGTATACGCAGGCTACAGACTTGGAAAGGAATTTAAAATATACAGAGAGGCAACTGCCATTTGGGCAGTTTCTATTCCCACAAACACAAAACAACAATTGTGCTAGCCATGAAATAAAACAAAGCCCACTATGAACCTGGCTGTGAGATGATCTGATAGTCGGTGTTTTACAAAGTGTGAAAGTAAAAAGTTTTCTTTGAACTAGAAGTCACTGGAGATAACCTTTCTCTTTTCCCCTGTTACAGCCTGGACCTCTGATCCCAGAACTGGAGCCTGCGTCCTGGTAGTGGAAAGTCCTTGACTGGTGGCAGCAGAGAGAAAATCATCACCTGTTCAGCCACAAAAAACACACTGGCCTGGAGCACTGTTTGTTAAACAAGATCAGTTAATAGCTGCCCAGCGGAGCTTCAAAGCTTCACAGCACTGTTAATGAAGGCTTTGTAGATGCTGTGTGCCCACCAAAGCTTTGGATTTTGGGGTTGGTATTTAATGCAAGAAACCCAACACTCCTTGGACTTGCCAGTTTTCATAAAAAGGAATAGAATTGCTAGGAAATGAGCACAAATTTAAACCTCCAGATCTGATCACAAATTTGTTTAAACTATTTAAAATTACCTCAAAATTACTTCAAACTAAAAGAGAGGGTAGTTTCGATTAGAGCTTAGGAAGAAACTCTTTATTGTGAGAGTTGTGAGACTCTGAACAGCCTGCCCAGAGTAGTTGTGGATGCCCCATCCCTGGCAGCCTTCAAGGCCTGGTCTAGTGCAAGGTGTTCCTGCCCATGGCAGGGGGGTTGGAACTAGGTGATCTTCTAGATCCCTTCCAACCCAAAGTATTCTGTGATTCTATTATGCTACAAATTCTTTTAATCAGTAGAGCAGATATCCTGGTTTTCAGGTACAAGAAGTTGAGGTTGGAGACAAGGTTATGACTAAGTTTCATTTTTGAATGTAATTAGGCCTCTGTGATGGAATTATATGGGTTCCTCAGCCCTAAATGTGTTGTTTTCTCCAGAACCAAGGTGATACCTAACCCATCCACTTGCTAGGATATATTGAAGGGAATGTTTGCTTTACAAAACATTTCCAACAACTCTTCTCAGAGAATGCAGTACAGCAAGTTTAAAAAAAAACCACACTTTTTTCAGTAACATTGTAAACTTTTCAGCTCAAAAATTGGAATATGTAAGATTAAAGGGAAAATTTTATGTAATTCAGTGAAGGAGCTCTAGCTCAGAAACTATTTCCCAGAAGTAAAAAATAAAAACCAGAAAACCCCCCACAGAATATTTTAAAGTTTAGTTCATGCTATTAAACATATTTTGCTAGCATTTTCTTAGCAATGGAGTATATATATATAGCCATAATTTTTCTGTATGCATACATGTATGTAGGTATGACTATATATTAGTATTAAAAACCTAATTTCCTTCTGTCTTTCATTTTTGTAAGGGTGAGCTGAAGTATCTTTCTGTAATTCCAGTTTAATCAAATGGTGCTGACACTATGAGACTTATGAATGACATTGGCTTATGAAAAATCTACTTCTGGTCCCTGTCTTCTTTTTGCTGGGCATGGGGTCCCTCTGCCATGCAGTGCCACATTGGGTACCCAATAGGGTACACCCATGACGCTTCAATGCAAGGCAGATACCCACATTACCTTTAGACAGGTTGTCAGAAGGCTGTGATGGCCGTACAAATGAGGATATGAGCACTGCTGAACCTGCTTTTGAGATTTTACCACTTCCCAGTTCTGTGATGAGGGAGTTTGTGCAGAGCTATCAGACATGAATGAGCTGTAAGCACCTTGCTGCCTTCCAGCTCTGCAGAGGCTCCTCAGCCTTCAGCAGGGGGGTAACAATGAGCAGCTGAGCAGGGAGTAACACCTCAGGATGCTGCAGACATTTCTTTGTTTGCAAGACTCAGGGACAGCCAGGCTCTCTTGCCTTTTCAGAGCCAGCTTGAGCCCCAACCAGCATTGCATCTTGTCTCTCACAACAATATTGGTGATACTTAGTAGAGAATACTATTCATGTGTGTTCTCATCAAGCCCACCTAATTTAAGCCTGTATCCTTTTACCCCTGTTGAAACCCAGAACCATCATTTCTCTTCAGGATACTGGAAATTCTTGTACTAGAAGGTTTTCTGATGGTGTCCTTCAGATAGACTCTTCAAAATTGCATCCTTTATCCTGAGTCCCACAGCAGTGCCAGAATTTTTTCAGCATAGTAAAAATATTTCATTCATCAGGAGCTTAGTCATCTGATTCTTGGTGCTGATGCTGCCTTTTGGAACAATGGCTGGCTGCCACTCTGTCTGCTGCTGTAGGAGAGCTGTGCTCAGTAATCTTTGTGTTTCTTTCTCTCTCTCTTTTTAATATCCTTGGCTTTATCATGGGAATTGATTTTTCTAAAATGTCCACCTGGTATATTTTCTCTTCATTAGAAATGGATATGAGGTGTTAATTTGTGCCAATGTCACTGACTTCTGATGATAATGAGTTCAGAAAGGATGGGAAATCAAAGTATATTGCACCATGCCTAGAGGAGCAAAACTGTGTGGGGAAAATACATGTCTGGGCAAAGTAGCTGGAGGGCACACTACTCCTTCTAACTGTGCCTTTATATATCTGCCTTTATCCTCTCTTGAAATGATTGGCATGACCAAAGGACCCTGTGGGGGGGAAAGATAGAGAGAACAAGGAGAGTCCCACAAAGCTGCATCATGCATTAGCTGTGAATAAAACAAAGTCAGGGAGCACAGCTCTGATCAGCTTTACTCCATCCTCTGTGTCCCTTTGGGGAAGCCTCAGATCACACATGTCAGCTACCAGGGACACAGCAAGAGGTAAGATGAGCTGCCTGTGCATGTGGAGAGTGATGTAGACACAAATGTAGAGTACACTGATCAAATCCCACATGATGGGAATATATAGTGTGGAGCACCTCTGGGTCTGCATTTTTCTCACCCAGCTCCACTGATATCATACTCGTTCCACTTTCATGTGCATAGGAAAAAAGTAGCCCAAAACATGTAGACCTTTGCCAAAATGATTACAAAAATACTCAGAGGGATGGAGCACCTCTGCTATGAAGATGGGCNCAGCCCTAAATGTGTTGTTTTCTCCAGAACCAAGGTGATACCTAACCCATCCACTTGCTAGGATATATTGAAGGGAATGTTTGCTTTACAAAACATTTCCAACAACTCTTCTCAGAGAATGCAGTACAGCAAGTTTAAAAAAAAACCACACTTTTTTCAGTAACATTGTAAACTTTTCAGCTCAAAAATTGGAATATGTAAGATTAAAGGGAAAATTTTATGTAATTCAGTGAAGGAGCTCTAGCTCAGAAACTATTTCCCAGAAGTAAAAAATAAAAACCAGAAAACCCCCCACAGAATATTTTAAAGTTTAGTTCATGCTATTAAACATATTTTGCTAGCATTTTCTTAGCAATGGAGTATATATATATAGCCATAATTTTTCTGTATGCATACATGTATGTAGGTATGACTATATATTAGTATTAAAAACCTAATTTCCTTCTGTCTTTCATTTTTGTAAGGGTGAGCTGAAGTATCTTTCTGTAATTCCAGTTTAATCAAATGGTGCTGACACTATGAGACTTATGAATGACATTGGCTTATGAAAAATCTACTTCTGGTCCCTGTCTTCTTTTTGCTGGGCATGGGGTCCCTCTGCCATGCAGTGCCACATTGGGTACCCAATAGGGTACACCCATGACGCTTCAATGCAAGGCAGATACCCACATTACCTTTAGACAGGTTGTCAGAAGGCTGTGATGGCCGTACAAATGAGGATATGAGCACTGCTGAACCTGC
>WBNQ01035502.1:0-22016 GCA_013401375.1 Spizella passerina
TCCTCTTGTGCTCCAAATGAAACTTTTTTAGATGAATGACATAAAATATTAAGACATTTCACAATAGATTTTTTTTAATAAAACCACTACCTGTGCTCCTTCGCCTTCGACTAACACGCTGCAATAGAAAAAAAAGTCAGAATAATCACAGAATAGCAAAATAATTTTAACCATTGTATTTATTTACTTTGGTATAGCCCACAACTACAAATCCATTCCATTTTCTCAGGTTTCCCCTGGCCTAACCAGAAAAGCCACAAGTATCTAGCAAAACTTATCTGATCATTCACTTTTTCCCTTCCTGTTGCTGCTAAAGTCACTGCAAGAACATACCTGCGCCCACAGAAGAGGCTAAGACACAGAATTTTCCTCACAGTCTTTTCTGGATTTGGTTGGGAAACTTGGGAGGCAATGCTTAGTAGAGTGGGCACGAGGCATTACCAGGAGTGGAAAGGGAACCCTAAATACAGCCTCTTTTTGGTCTCCTGTAAATCCACTCATGCTGCCTCAGACTGAATTTCATTCCTCATGCCCTCACTCTGTGGGGCTCAGAACAGCTTCTGTGTTACTGCCAAGGCACGCCATACAGGCCATGGGTTTACCTGACACACTGACCGGTGAGACTGCCAAGATTCTTTCATTAATCTGGCATTATTTCACCGGGGAAAAAATACAGAAACCAAAGATGAAACCAGAAACCCCTGCTGAATCAAAGAGCTGACTGGCTGAACAAAGATAAATTGATTCAATGCATTAACTGCACGGAATACATTCTGATGAGCTCCAAAAATACACATTCCCAACAGACAGCAACTGAAAGAAAAAATTTCTCCAGGTTTACAAGTGGTGCTAACCACTGATAAATAGTCATCTATTTTAGCCAGATGCATCGGAAACATCTTCAACTATCCTAAAACTCTACTGTAAAGCAGATGATGACCTCCTCAATACCTCTGAAAATATTCTATAGCATGGCAAGGTTAGAATATAATCCTATCTATCTATCCATCCACAAAGAAATATTGCTGCATTTTGGCTGCATGGTAGGACTGTACTATTAAATACCGTAAGTCCTTTCTTCCAGGTTTTAGCGTCTTTCCTTGACATATGGTCCCATCGTTTAAGTCCTAGAAAAAAACAAAAAGTAATACTATTACCACTTACCACAATACCATCTATACTGAATATCACTCTAACAAACATTTAGGAACGACATATTGCAGAATAACCAAACATTAGCAAATCTGAACTGTCTGCCACCACATTGGCTGAAATAAAAATTAAAAGGAAAACAAACCAGGAGAATATGGCAATTCAAGCTGAGAAGTCACGCAAGACAAAAAAGAGCATCACATGCTGAGTCTAACAAGACTGAGCTAAAATCCAAAGAGCATTACAGCCCCATATTCTACCAAGAGGAGATAAGAGGCAAAAGACTTTAGGTTCTAGATTTTAGCCGATGAATGCAGACTCCATGGTATCTGAGGTTAGGTAAAGTCATAACTAAGGCTCTACGGGACTAAGATCCATACTCCTTCCATTTTGAACAGAGATCACTAACCCAAAAGCATAACCAATCCTTTACCAATACAAAGCTGTCTATTACAGTACTCTATGAATGCTCCCATTGGATAATGGGTATGAAATGCAAGCCTGCCAATCTGTAAAAAACTTTGGTGCACAACTGGTACTTCCCCCATCTCTCCAATAAGTTATAAAAACTGAGATAGCAATTCATGAACGTGGTAGTTCTTATACGGCTGCATTTTAGGTGAAGAGGAAGAAGGCCAGTCATGGAAGTGATTTTCTGGGAAGAGCTGCTGAAAGCTTCTCCTGTGCCTGGCAAAACTAATTGCTGGCTGGCTCTGAGAAGAGGCAGGCTGCTAAGCCAATTAGAGAAGCTGGTAAGGCCCCTATGCCAATGTATTTAAGAAGCAGGGAAACTGCGAGAAGCTCTCTACCTCTGTGGTCTCTGAGGAGCGGCGCCGCTCCCTTTCCTTTCCTGGTGGAGCCTGCAGGGCCGCACTGCGGGCCTGTCCGGCACAGCGAGGAACCACGCGGCCGACACCAGCGCCGGGAGCAGCCACGTGGCCGGGAACGCGCGGCGGGAATTGGCGACCAGGGCGCTGCTGTCTTGCCAGGGCTCGCAAGGAACTCGGTTCCCTTGGCCGCCCCTAGGCAGCCGTGCTGCAGACAGAGGGGCCAGGGCGGCGGCGGCTTTTCCCTTGCGGCGCCCACGTGAAGAGAAGGCGCGAAATGGAAGCGGCGGGAACCTCGCCCTCACAACGAGCGAGTCTCTCGCGCAGAGCCCAGACGGGACCCGCCTTTCAACACAGCAGAATGGGGATCAACCATTAGAATGAAAAACTGGATAAATACTGTCATGGGTCTACATGGTGTAGATTTATGCTGAGAGGAATAGTGGATGTTATTTTACGAACAAGCCTGGGTCTGTTGGTAGATAAAATTTTAAAACAGTGTCTACCTACTCCACCCTGATTCAGAATACTAAGTTGACATGAAAATACAAAATCCATTCATGCATATCATCTCCTGCTAATGTCTGCATTCCTTTTCTTCCTTCAAGTCATCCAAACATTACCCATTTATACCATGAACTCTGCTAATAACCATTGTCTTATCTAGAATGGAGCACACGATAGACTAATAATGCACATAGGAGTAAACTCTTGGTACTACACCAAAGTGTACATATGATTTATCGTATCTTAGTGAAAAAAAAAGTGTCCGTCTAATATATTCTATATATATTAGTATATTCTATATACTAATATTCTGCAGTTGCCAACACTTGCATGCTTTACTCAGTCTACACATCCAGTATGTAAGGAGTTCTTACCCTCAGGTGTATCGTACGTCAAAGAGTCGATGGAAATAAGTACGTCATCCTTGAAGGGATGACTATACTAAAGAAAAAGAACGATTAAATATTAGAACAAACTTTCAAAGTATTATCTTTAATGTATGTTTTATATATTGTTATTAGAACAATTTTTTTGTTTTACCCTAGACATGAAGTTATCATTATGCTGTTTTATTGACTAAAGCTGTAGGTCAGCAATCTGGAAATATTAACTCCTAGAGGACACCGATGTAATTTAAGCATATGTGCAAGCCATTCAACCTAAGGCATAAGCGCTGCCAAAACAGGGCTCCAGAGTTTTAAAATGCAGTTAAGTCGCTCTCTGACAATTTCACCCAAATTTCTGTTGTAGAAACTAAAAGCAGCCCGCAGTAAGACCAACAGCTCATGACATGTAAAAATATCCGATGTGCCACTAGCCGAGAAAATCCATCTAGAGCCAGATTCAGCCCGGCGGCGGCACAAAACATCTCCCGAACGGGAAAGAGCGCATCCCGGGATAAACGGAGATGCACGGAAGAGGACCATGCCCACACCTTAAACACAGAACGGCTCCGAAGGGAGAGGGACTTAGGGAGTTCCCCACTTTCTGTAGTTTCATTGGAAACCCCCCGTCTAACGCAAGCTAGCCGGGGTTACGGACACTGTGAAGTCAGCTCGCACTTGTGACTAAGTCGCGTATCCAGCACGGGCAGTCCCAGGTGTCCGTTTTGTGCTGTATCCCGGGACCTGGCTCTTGCCAGCCCTCTCCTGCCAAGGCACAGGAGTGCGCGGCCCAGCACAGACGGCACGGCTGCTCTCAGTCCCCGCGTCCCCGCTTCCCCGCCCGCCTCAGGACGGCGCCCGGAACGCGCGGCCGCCCCGGTCCCATAGCTCACCTCTTCGATGATGCGTGTCATGGCTGCCAGGAAACGGGCGCTGCTGCGCCGCAGCCCCTCCTGCATCGCGGGATCAAACTCCATGACCAAAAGCCGTCTCTACCGCCGGCCACCTTCCACTCTGTACACTGCGGCCGGCCCCTCCCGCCGCAATTCAAACCGCCACCCTTTCGCGCGTTCGATTGGTTGTTGCTAAAATCAGTTCTGGTGTATAGCCAATAAGAATCCGCGGTGGGCGGGCCTTATAGTCTGATTGGTTACTTGTGCTGTGGAGTGCCCGATCACCCCCCTCGAAGCCCTGGCTTTGGGCGCCAAGACCGGCGCGACGCGGGGCGTTGATCCCCCTGTGAGCGTCGGCTGGCTCGCGGGCTCCCATTGGCTGCGGCGCACGGCGCTGCCGGGGCACCAGGCCCGTCTCCCGCCGGCAGGGCGTGGCGCCGCAGGGCCAGGAGGCAGCTCCAGACAGAAATGTACAGAATGTTGTGTCTCTGTCGCATTCGGGACAGACGGCCAGAGGAGTCGGGGCTGGGGAATTCGGCGTTCAGTGGCCGGCGGTCACGCCCTCCCCAGTCGCTCTCTAGCTGGTCCCCAGAGGCTGCAGGCCTTTGGGGAGGAGCTGGCCAAAGCGTTACCTGCCTACTGGCACTTGTATTTTGGATACCATACTGTTCCTTCCCAACATTCTTCAAGTAACCATTGGTTTTCGATAAATAAAGATTTTTTTTAAAGTAAAATACCATCAAGCACATCAATTTTCCTGCACCTTCCCATTAAAAAAACATTTTCCATTTTGGTAATGTAAAGACGTGCCTTTTTCATAATCCCTTACTGTTTAAAGCTGATCTGTATTTACTTACTTCTTATAAAGTTGTGTTAAGTTTTATTTATTTTAAACGGTAGGACTTCATAAAAATACATCTTTGATCCACATTTAAGCATTCTTACTAGTATGATTGTGAAGTTTTCACAGCAGACAAGATCTGTACTAAGGCCTTACTTACCCTGTTTCTGGCCGGTTTTACCCTTTTTCTGGTTCTTCATTAAGGCCTTATCATTTTTCAGGGTATGATTTTCTGCCAGCGCTGCATTGAAATACTGCTCTCAGTGGTTAAATCACATGTGTGTGTTGAGCGGGCCAGCCAGAAGAGTACTGAAGTGTTGATTTCAGCATGCAGGAAAAGATGAGTGTGGTAATCCAAAGTGACACAACAGGTCCCACTCCTACATTTTTCACTGTGTTTCCACCAGGATGACTGCAAGACAAATCATCTTTAAAAACCCAGAATCTCACTGAGGAGCACCTAATTCTATGTTCTTTATTTTCTCGATACATACCCAGGAGTAGATTTGCAGAAGCTCTCAATACTTTGTCTGTACATTCACTTTAATGGAAGCTGTGCTTTGAACATATCAAAGCTTATATAAACTTCCTAAGATTTAAAAATAGGGGGGAGAAATTGTAACTACCCTAAATAAATTAGAATCTCTGTATTGCAGATTGACAAAATTGATGAGCACTCAGTAGTTTGAAGCAAGTGCCTATAATCTTTCTTTTCCCATTGGTAAAATATACTACTAATTTTACTCCCTTGAATAGATGAAATATAACTTCTGTGATACTTCCAACATGATAAAATATCAGGTTAGTTCGGAATAGTAGTAGAAATTTTATTAGTAGACAAGTAAATCTATACATACTCAGGGCCAGCTTTACATGATATGCAGAGAATGAGATCTGGAGCCCCACATTTAGTGAAGAATAAAAGGAAATAACAGGTAACTAACTATTCAGTACTTCCAACTTTCTAAGTGCTAATCATGTGGAAAAAAAAAATGTATCATTAAGTCACTTGTGGGGAAAAAAGAAGCATCAGACTATCTCTGATTTTAACCAGCAGGTTTAGGGTTGCCATGGCCTTCATGGTGGTGTTCTGTGGTCACCTTGTAGTGCTTTGATGACTTAAAGTTGAAATACACTGCACACAGAGGATGAGATTAATTACTTTCCTCTGACGTTTCCTAGCTTAGGACTCACTGACTTCACAGCCTAAATAATAGATGTGGCCCCTGACTAATTTAATATTTGAGGTAATCATCAACCTAGAAAAACAAGGGTGTGATCCAGTTATTTCAATTTTATCCAGAAGTTACTTTTGTCTATTTTGAATTCATGGTACACTGCAGTAGAGTGACAAGAGCACTCAAGTGCAAAAAATTTCTTCTATCACCCATATGAGAAAATGAGGTTGACATTCAGCAGCTGTGCACGGAAACTGTCCTAAGCCAGCAGTAACTGGTATATTTGATAAGGTGTAACCAAAAATTTTTAAACTGCATGACATTAAGAATCACAAAGTCAACAAAGATAAGCTAATGCTTGGGTGAATTTATATTGACTGCAAAGCAAGACTGTGGATCAAACTGTTGACAAACTAAAGAAAGTGGCACAATGTTCACTGTTTACATAGTAATAAGTAAACAGTGAACATTGTGCCATTTTTTGCTAGAAAAGAGAATGTATTAATATGATACAGAAACAGACATTTCAAGAAGAAAACCCCTTTGGTGCCTTTGTAACATCAGAACCTCATCCTCTATTCTGTTCAAGCTCTACATCTTGTGCCTTTCTGTTGAGTAGATCTGTTCGGAAATATATGACAGAAGATTTAACTTCAACTATCCTTTGATTAGTTTGACTTGTAGAAGAATAATTTGTGGCTCTGAGTTGAGTGTGTCATTGTTGACCATATGGTTTACTGTTGTATGTTACTGTTTTATTCATTATATTTATTCATATTTGGAGAGGCCTGTGTCCTCCCCAGCTCATCATTTAGTCCAGCCACAAGCTGTATTTTAGCCTTTTAATCCATTTATCACTTTTTTTTTTTTAAATAAGTCAAAACATCCGCATTGAGTGATCATTTTTACTATTCTGCTCTGAATTCTTTCCAGTCAGTCAGTATCCTTGACTACTTAGGCATCTGGAATAACAAATAATTTCCTGAAAGCAACTTCTGAAGAGCTATATAAAAGGCAATTTATGCATCTATTTTCTGTAAATGTCGATCTTCAGATACAGCCAAAACATCACATTGACTATTGAAATTACAAACTCCTCCCTCTTCAGTATATTTCTTTGGGATTGCATGCTGCTCTCTCTCTTCGTACAAAGGAATAAGAAAACATAAAATAACTGCTCTTTTCCAGAAAACCTTGCACAGCTCAGCTTGTGTCAAGCCAGTGAATATAATTAGAAATTCAGAGACTGTAAAAAAAAAACACTGAGGAGAGTGAAGGGGGAGTAGTTGTAGGTGTGCAGGAGAGCTGTGGAGAAGGGAAGTGAGCATCCCAGGAAAACTCCACAGTAAAAGAGTCAGCACAGGCCAGGTTCTGCAGCAGGCACTTTGAATCATTCCCTCTGCAAAGAAGCCTTGCCTTCCCAGCTCTCTGAGAGGTGGGAGGGAAAGCGCTATTTTATGCCTCGTTCCTTACAACTCCACCCAAAGTCATAAATTAGTTTCTTCACATAAGGCAGTGCCTGCATGAGTGTCTGTTACACAGAGAGATGTTTCCAAACCTTATCATAATTGAACACACCCAAGCACTCCATAACTCTGCTTATATAAAGCATGAAAGAAAAGAAAACGAAACAAAACAAAAAAAACCCAACCACACATGGCCATCAGGAAGGCATTAAAAGATCTTGCTTGCCAAGTCAAAAATGTCACTGAGCTTCCAAACATAGTCCTGGGATTAATAACATTATTTCTATCATTTCCCTGTTTCTGAAAATGTGTGCAGTCCTGCTGGAAGCACATTTGGAGCAGGCTCTAAGGCTGTGCTTACTGGAACCCTCGTTTTCTGAAGGCTTTGTACTGCCCCCAGTTGTCAAGAGCATGTGTAATTTTGTTTGAGAGTAATTTTATTAGTTCCAGTCTAATCATTCCTCTGCCAGAATGGGACTTCACTATTTTCATTTTTGGTTCTGATCTGCTGGATCTGGCTGGGATGAAGCTAGCTCTTCATAGCAGCCCTTTGGTGCTAAGTCTTGGGTTTGTGGCTAAAGAAGGTGATGCTGGCAAGACAGTAATTGTGTAGCTATTGCTGAACAGTGATTGCAAACACAAGGCTTTTGCTTTTTTGCCCACTGTGCTGCTCCTCCCCCACTCCAGTGAGTATGAGTAGGTTGGACCTATGCAAGTAGACAGAAGGAGACCAAATAAGACATCTAAACCTGAACTGAGCAGAGGGATGTTCCCTGTTGTACAACCTTATGCTCAGCAATAAAACCTGGGGGTAGAGGAAGAAGAAGATGAGAGGTTTATTTTTTTTTTTTCTTTCAGGTTGGCCATTACTTGGAGACTCCTCTTATGGGAAATAATGAGTCACTGCTTTTGCATCACTTAGTTCTCATAGGACTCTTTTACATCACTGAGTTCTCAGTTCTCAAAGAGGGATGCTTTCCCCCTTCTGTCACTTACTCAAGTGTCTTTACCTTGATTTCTCTGTTTTCTTACATTTTCTCTTCCTGTTTTCTCCTCCGTCCTGGGATGCATGTGGATGCTTGGCTTCTGCAGGACTCAACCTACAGCAGGTTATTTTTACTGTGTAATCTGGTTATTTCTGAAGCCTTCTGATCACTGAAATTTGTTTGACTGCCAGCTCATTTATAAAGACAGGTCCCAAATTCAACCACTCTGTCTGTGGATAGAGGAATAAGCAATTACTAGGACAGCAATCACCAAGAAATGGTCAATCCTTTTTCCATCACATATGGGAATGCAGAAGAGAGAACAAAAGTAACCATTTAATCATTTAGGACTCAGGGTACAAAGCACAGAAATCTGATCTAATTGAATTGTATTACAATACATTTGTTATAAATTATCAAATTGTGAGCCAAAATTATCAAAAATTTAGCAAAGATTTATTAATTTGTGTGCGAGACTGAAGTTCAGTCTTCGAAACCACCACAGCCAAAGAGACAGCGTCGAGCCCGGGATCGGCGCCGGGTGAACACGGATCTGACCTCCCGAGTGTCAGAGTGTCCCCCGTTCACGCTCGCGGCTCTGCACAGCGAGGTTTTACGCAGTTTATTCTGCCTGAGGCGAAGATGACCGAATGTTCTTTTTGTCTCCTCACATGCATCGCTGTTGCTTTCCTTGTGCAGAGGTGGNGCCCTGGAAGCTTCTATTCTTATGTTAAAAGTGTCGATATTTATCTTAACGCACGTCCAGGAACTAGTTGTATCTGATTAAGACAGCTGCTCCTGGCCAGGGTAGTCAAAAAGACATGATTTGGATTTTACAATATTTTAAACCATACATTAATAGCGTGAATTATCACTACCATATAATACACATTGAAGAAAAGGATGAAAGTTTCCTTGAAAAGGAATGAGTGATTCTTGTCCCTTTTACTACTCACCACTGTTCTCAGATTTCAGCATCTGTTGCAACTGTCTGGATTGACTTTTGCTCCAAACTCTTCACTCTCTCAGGCATTTTGTAGAAGTAGCTCTCTAGCTCCTGCTTGGGTTGGCAAAGAACTGAGTGTCACCAATGTGCTGAACAAATGTCACAACTCAACCGTCACATCATACCTCTCTTGCATAGGTATCAAACTGCTTCACAAAACATGGCAAGAATTATTAACCTTGCCTTGCTAGACAGAAAACCCGAGGCACAGAGTGGAGTGATTTGCCCAGGGTTGCGCACATGCTGTTGGCACATCGCTGAACAGGCTGTAAGTGCACCCTAAATTCTGGTCTAGCATCCCGCTTTTTGACAGTATTAGCATTTAACTAATCATAGCCAATTCCCCTAGGTACTCCCACACACATCAGTTTGGAAGGGTCAGGATCTCTCCCCTGGTTGCTGGTCCTCCCGAGGCATGCACGGCTACTTGTGGTGTCCCTTTCAATCTGCCTTTGAAGGAAAGGAAGCAACCACTGCCTGTGACCCCATTCATTCCTGCCAGCTTGCACAAGTGGATGATTGCAGTTGGGTACATTGAAGGTAATGTAAAAGCACATTCATCTGTAACAGAGACCACTAAAAGATGTGCTGTAATCATCACTGCTACCAAACCTCTGTCCTGCATGAGCCGATTAAATTGTTTTAAAATATTTGAACACGGTACTCATTGTGATCAATGTCATTCTGTTGCTTAGATCAATGGGAATGAAGAATAAAACCCCATTTACTGAACAACAAATATTGGCTGTGTTTCCAGAACAGCTAAGGGCTCATTGAAAAGAATATTGATTGTGCCAAGAAAACATTGAGCAGTTATAAAAGTTTAATCATATTCTTGTTCAAGCATGCCTTCAGTGCCAGGAACTAAAATTCTCCCATCTCCTGAGAATGGAAGATACATTTCCATAATGTTCTGTAAGGTTCCAATGCTTAGCATCTGTACTGAATGGTGGAATTACTCGTTGCAAGTGATTTAGCTGAGATTTATACACTGCTTTCTGCACCAAGTGTACAAGCTGTGAATGTTTCTCATTTGCAATTGTCTAAAAATGGCTGGGCAAGCCAGTGTTAGCTCACAAGATACTTTTGAAGTGATCAGAATAAATATTTGGTCTTCATGATTGAACAACATATGCCTGGTTGTTTTGCGGAGAAAAGAAAAAGTACTCCACAACTTTGTGAAAGTTGTAAAGCCAGTACGTTCATTACAGCGCTGGACGCATGCGGAGATTGCTCTCCTCAAAAAAGGCATGCGTCCCTCTGGGAACTCCTGGTCCCTTTTTATTTCCCTCTCAAATACATATGCATACAGTTTCACCATGGGTTCATACATATTCATTTTTACGAATTTCACGTGACATTTGCTGCTAGTTCTTCTTTACCAGAAAGAATTCCTAGGTCAAGCTGACTTGCTCTTAACAGCAGTTTCTGTCTCTCTTTATGTCTTCCTGTCTCCCCTTCTCTCCCCGCCTTATCTTTGTCTTCCATTGATGCAGTTTTCCCTTTAGCCTTGGCCTTGCGGCTTAAAGATGTACCTTTCTCCTAAATCGAAATGGATTTCTACTCTGGGGGATTTTTACTCTGTCTCATTGTTCCTCAAATCAGATGAAACACCAATGATTCCTCAGCTAGAAAAGATTGGTTTCATTATAAGGATGTGTCTATGTCTTAATTAGAAAACTGCTCATAAATATTTACAGTTGGCCGAGCGAACTACTGTGTGCAGGGAGTGAAAGGTCATGTTCAGAATGGCACAAGTGCTGTGGTTGTGTCTGGTTATAGAGGCTCTATGGGGTTAAAGAGCAGAAGTGTTTGCCAGGAGAAGACAGAAAATTGTCTTTCTGGGCTCTGGTTGTGAAGACTTACACACAAAAACAAAATAAGAGCTATGTCTGAGCTACTATTTCCCTTCCCCTTTCAAGAAGCAATCCTCAGCTTCTCTTACATCTGTGGCAATCTTTATGCAATTCATAAATTGTTGTTGTTGCTGGATCTGTCCTGCAAAGGGAGATGTGAATGTAGCCAGGGCAGAGGTATCTCAGTGGTTTCCAAATAACCAAGACTGCAGCATTAACAAGGATAGTAGGGTTACACAGGGCATGGGTACCTTCTCTACACACCAGGAAGTCCTCAAACTGCATGCTGCGCTGTTCTCAGGTGTTTTTGTATAGCAGGATAAGTCAGAGTTACATGGTATGTACACCTATGGGTTGTAAAACTGACTTATGTCCTACCGAAAGAAGGGTGTACTGTGAAGCCTTCCCCCCTTTGCCAAGCTTGTAGGAATTTATGGCTAAAGGGTCGGTGGGCATCAAGATGTGTCCTGATTGTCTTGGTTCTCTGACTCCTGATGACTGTGAACTGCAAAATGAGGAGTTAAACGTGTCATAGACTTCAAATTTCTTTGTCTGGCCTGTCACTTCTGAGATGCAAAGGACAGTTGCATTGGTGCCTGGAGCTCTGAATTTCTCTCCTTTCTCTTTCTGCCCCCACCCTTCAGTTGCCTTCTGTGAGATTTCTTCAAGGAAGTGGAAGGAAATGTCATACAGGAAAAATACTTTAAAATTAAGATAGTGTCTATGTGAAGGTGGCTGAAAAATTGGAGTGTAAAAAAAATCATAAGGGATAAAAGACCTGGAAGCAAGTGCTAGGTAGCAAATAAAAACGTGTGATGCATTGTTTGGGGTAGCTTGGGTGCAGGTAGATAGAATTAGGAGCAAGGTCAAGAGGAACAGGGAAAGCCTTGAAAATCTTGAACCATCAACAGATGCACACAGTGTGGATGAATGTAGGCTCTTTTCTCAAGGCAAGAGGAAGGAACAGCATCTTCCTACTTGAGGAAAGGAAAAACCAATGAGCAACACAAAACCAACAACAAGATGTAAACTAATTCTTATGGTTTATTTGGGAAGGAAACAGTCAAAGTAGCAAGTCCAGAGCACAGGGTTCTGCAGAGGCATCTTGCCTACATTCACTAATCTAATCCTGCATCTCACACTTATGGATTCATAGTAGAGCTCCCCTAGCTCCAGCTGTACACCCTCTACACAAGCCAGTACAGTGCTTCCTCATAGAACCTGTACTTGGAAATGCCCCTTTTGAGGACATGTTCCCAGTCTACACTGTTACACTGCGGTCCTTCCCATCATGCAGCCTCCCTAGTGCCTACTGTGTAACTCTGAGCTGCGTGTCTGTTTATCGTGCTGCTTTAACGAGATTAATGTTGTGCTCCCTGTAACTTAACCCAATATGCTCAGGTAAAGATTCAGTTTGCTTTTTGGCACAATTAAATCAAATAATTCAGAAAGAAAGCAAAATAATTGCTTTTTCTGCCTTACTCTTATGATGCATGAGGTTAACATTTATTTGCTTAGACATTCCTCTGTGATTACAGGATGTCTGGTAAGGTCAAAACAGACTTATTCTGTGAAGTGGGGGGGTCTCAGCAAGGAGATGGATGCTGAGAGGGAGCAAAGGAGCTGCTAGTGAAGGCCTTGTACCTTTTGCTTGCGTGTTTTAAAGGATTACATGGATTACCAGTGTGTGGAGAAACAACAGCCAATCAGGAATCATTTACAGATATATAGTGGGATTATTTATAGAGAGGAAGTTAGAACTGGATTTATACTGTTCACTGTATCTGGTCCCCAGATTACTATGGAGGTTGTAGTGATACTGAGTCTCAACAAAATCTCCTTTAAGAAAAAATTTTGCTTATTTAGGCTGCTCCATCTCTGCACTCTGTTCAGTATCACAGATATGATATGTGAAGACAGACTTGTAGCCAAATAGTAATCGCACAAACTTCACAGAAATTAACTAACACCATCTGTGGCAGTTTTTATTGCAAATAACCACAACATGTGAAATGTTTCTCAGTGATTAGTAGAGCCTTGTCACGGGAGTAGTGTCACAAGGCCTCCTTGCACCATGGTCTCATTTCCAGATGTCTCTGAGATACATAGGAAAGGATGCTTGATTCACTCTTCAGTGAAAAGGAAGATTCTTCTTCTCAGTGTGCCTTGAATGTTAATGCAAAGCAGAAATGAAAGAAATTAAACCAAGCAGCATGAGTAGCACATATGTAAGTAAAAAGTTTTCTCTATCACAAAGCTACTCCCCAGATGCCAAAAAGCCATTTTTATCTGTCCTCTCTTGCTTGTTCTCAGAGTTTGTTTCCCTCTCCCTTGATCTTGCAGTAGTACTTTGGACAAGTAGAAGAAAGCAGAAAGGACTTGCAGCAGGAAAACCCCCACCTCAGCAACAAGCAGACCAAAACAGAGAAGAGGAAAAAAGATACAATCAATCAGTGAGTCCAGAGGAAAGTCACCAAGATCATTAAGGGGATGGATCCTGTCTTCCAGGGGAAAGGCTGAGGGAATTGGGATTGTTCAGCCTAGAGAAGAGAAGTCTTTGAGGTGACTTAATTGCAGCCTTCTGCTACCCGAAGGGTGCCCACAAGAAAGCTCAACGGAGATTTTTTTACAAGGGCAGGTAGTGACAGGACAGGGGGGAATGGATTCACACTGAAAGAGGGCAGGTTTAGATTGGATATTAGGAAGAAATTTTTTTCAGTGAGGGTGAGACTCTGGAACATGTCCAGAGAAGCTGTGAACACTCTATCCCTGGAAGTGTTCAGGGCCAGGTTGGGTGGGGCTATGTACAACCTGGTCTGGTGGGAGGCATCCCTGCACATGGTGGGGGGCTGTAAGCAGATGATCTTTGAGGTCCCTTCCAATACAAGCCATTCTGTGATTGTGTGATTCTGTGATTTGTTGGAATGTTGCCCCCTAAATTTTATACCTGCGGGAAGGTAATTTCTTACAGCTCCATCCTCCTTTTGTCTGTTTTAAGACCATTGATTAGCACTTCCTTTAGTCCTGGCAACTGGTTTTTGCCTATTGGACACATCTGGCTTCTCTCCAAGGGTGCGGCAGCATTTGGCACTTGTCTAAAGAGGAGGCTGTGAAGGGGACAGCAGAACACATCGTGAATCTGAGTGGGAACAAATGTGCTTTCTACAACAATCAAAACCACCAGAAAATAGCAAATTAAGATTTATAATTGTGTTCTCCAGAGGCATTTACTAACCCTGGCAGACAGAACAGGTTTCTGGGAGCTACCCTTTTTGGGGAGCAAGACTGCATTTATTTTGCTTGTCTTTTCTTTATAATTAAGCTTCTTAAGATGGTGGGTCTCATGAGCTGACCTACCACTACAAGAACTTCCTCTTTCCACTGATGGTCTAAGAAAAAGCAGTTCCTAATTTGTGTACTTGGCAATCTCACCATCTTAAATGATGAAAAATAAAAAAGGATTGATCATTAAAAATCATGTTAGATTTTTTGTGTATTTTTTCATGACTTAGAAAATGACTAAATTATTATATTCTTCCCTAGAATCTGATTGCTAACTGACATGGCCATTAGAGGCTGAGCTGGTGAACAGCATATGAAAGGGAAGACTGACCTAATTAGAAAATGAGGACAAGGGGAAAAAGTTTCTCTTTTGATATGAGCACACTTAGTATAATAAGAACAATAAAAACATATTTAATTGCAATGTTCAACTATTCCTTCTGTTAGCAGCTTTTTAATAGTAATCTTTATTTTAAATTGGAGGGGTTTGAAATCTTCCATGATAGAAGCAATTTGTCAAATATTTGTAATTTAAATAATAGAAAATGTGCAAACTCTTCCAGTATTGTCCAGAACCCATAAAGCTAAGTGCTGGAGGTATGCTGCAAGTGTAAAAGAAAAAAATAAAACAACTCACATACTTTTTATTGCTTTGGGAACAAAGATGGAAGGGGCATGTAAATGGATGATAAGAATGAAAAGCTGTCCCTGAAGCCTGATGGGAGTTTAGTCTCTTTTGATACCCTCAAAACTGTGTCAACCCTTTTCATGAATATTTCATTGGCCTTTAAAAGGAAAACTATCATGATTTTAATACATCACCTGTTTTTAAAAAATGTTTTCGAAATATTTCTTTCACTCCTTCCCTACATCCTTCACCAGTAACCCACTGAAATACATAAAAGGTTAATAAAAGGTTAATGAGTGCTACACAAAAGGTTAATAAGAGTCTGAATAAATCACGGATTTGATATATTCTTTAGATGTTAGTGAAAAAATTCTGTTCTGGTTTGCAATCAATGGCATCATTGACTTATTTGGGACCACAAATGGACTCCAATTTCATATTCATTTATCATTCTGAGTGTACTTTGAGTTTTCCAGGAAAGGTGAAATTTAAGACATCTGTAATAGCTATGTATATGCAAGTGACTAGATGGTTCATGGGATAGGAGATCTAAAATACTACCATTTTCTCTTTATGTCAGTTGCTTACACTCAGCTACCAATTGCCATTCAGAAGGAACTTGTGAGGAAGAATTTACTGTGTTTCCTAAATAAATAGCAGTTTCCACACCATGGAAAACTCTCCATGCCAACACATCAGTTGCTACCTTACTAACTTGCACAGCTAATGAAAGTAATCTAGAGAAGAACAACGAAAATGCCTTTATTTTATTGAGCTGTTGAACATTCTCAGTGAATAAACTGAAGACATCTTGAGTGGTTAGTTCCCTTGGTACTGGAGAAATCAGGTGCAGTACTAGTGCAGAAGAAACCGCTGGGCAGATTATCACAATTTCAGATTCTTTATTTGTAACAGTGCTAATCTGATTTTTTTCTGAATGCTAGAAAATTTCAGAAGACTATTTATGTTTGTACCTTTGCACAGGAGATGATAAAGAGATGACAGGCTAACATGTCTGATCTCTTTTGAGCTTTACCTTCAGTGCATTGTTGGAAAAGATTTTGGTTCTATTAGGGCAGCGAGGAAAGCCAAATTTCAGACAGACCCCTCAGATATATTTCTCTTTTTGTTGTGCACTTGTTGTCAGGTATTGTCTGAGGTACAGAACTTGAATGTGCCCCTCCATAGACTCAGTCTCTTCTTCCTTTTCCTTTTTTCCCTACTTTGACATTTAGACTTACCTTTAGAATATGTTCTTAGGGACAGAGGCTGTCACATCATGATATTCCTTTGGTGAGGCCTGATCTTTGCTACCTCCTTTCCCTTTTAAGGTTTCTTCCCCTTTCTTTTCCTTTATGATTTTTGGGTGTTCTATGACTCCACCCAGTCCTCCCTCCCAGCGTCTCCGGTATTCTGCACAGGACATGAGCTGCAATAGTGCAGCTTGAAATGTGACAAAAAATTCAGGTCTTAATTTCAAACTGGAGCCAGATGGTTCTTTGGAACTCAAAAGTTATTGTTTCAATACAGTGTTGCTTTTAAGCACTGTAAAAACTGCCTAGCAAGGTGTCTTGAATTGTCTTGCAGGTTGTGGACTACCTGTCCTTGGAGGTGTCCAAGATCAGGCTGGATGAGGCTCTGAGTAAACTGGTCCAGTGGAAAGCTCCCTGCCCGTGGCAAGGGATTTGGAACTCGGTGATCTTTAATGTTCCTTTCAACCCAAACACTTCTATGATTCTACTGCAGAGGAGATGGAAATGAAAATTAAGCAGTGATACAGCAACACCTTTAGAATAACTAAGTTACCTTTAATGGCTGACTCTTCTGTCACATTGCTGCTGTAAGGCAAAAATCAGTGCAGGCCTAAGCAGGAGATGTCACTTTTCAGGTCCATCCACGTATGAAGTCCAACTCCTGGCCCTGCACAGCACCACCCCCAGGAGTCACACCCTGTGCCTGAGGGCATTGTCCAAGCGCTGCTTGAGCCCTGGCAGCCTTGGGGCTGTGACCACTGCCCTGGGGAGCCTGTTCCAGTGACCAGTCACCCTCTGGGTGAAGAACCTTTTCTCTCATGCAGGGCTTCTAAGCAAAAGCACCTTGTGGGCTCAAGCACTCTCAGGATCATCAGGGCAGCAATGCCCTGAACCACAGAAGTGTTTGCTAAGGTGTGGATATAACATGCACTAACACTGGGCTTTCTTTTTCCTTTTCTGCTGTCCATTCAACCAGCAATTCAATCAGGCATTCTGATGGTCAGGTCAATTTACAGCATACCTTTGTGACTACAAATTGCCTCCAAAATGATGAGTTGCAGCTTCATGTTGTTTCAGGACAAGATTTTGGGAGGAGGGGTCACACTTGACAGGTTTTCCATGTGTCACCTGATTTTACTGATACACTTGATGGGCAGCTGATAAGTTTAGATAGAAGTTATGGCCATAATGCATTTATCTCAAACAGCTGCTTGAGATCAAATTGTGTTTAACTTGTCCAAAGAAATGTATGTTAATCAACTTAGAAAAAAATTTGTGTAGAATCTTATGTATTGTTGCCAACATGTGGAGTTAATGTAGACAGATAATTTTTGAAATTATGCAACACATGTGTGTGTTTACATTAAAATACACCTATACTTGCATCTTAATTACACAGGTTTCTGCTAAATTATTTCAAATTAGTGTAGGAAATGAACATTTCAGCTACACTTTCCTAATTTAATCTAGAAAAATATGACCAAGAATTTCCTTACATACATTGTTTTATAATGCAAACAGAACTCTCCCAGAATTGGTAATTCACTTTATATAATTACTGTTATGCAGAAAAAATAGGCAAATTTAACTGGAAATACTCTTTTAAAAATCCACTTATAAAAAAAGAGTCAGTGTATATAGATAGTGTGAAGAATGCATATTTTATGATTGGCTTTTTGCAAATGTTAAAATGAATATTAGGTGTTGTGTTAGAAAGTAATGCTGTATTAATTCTCTTAAGTAGTGTGGTAAATATAGTTTTAGGTTACAACAAAATGTTAAAGTAGAAACTATACTATGTAGGATACTTTTTTTGTAAAGAAAGGACTCGCAGCGAGATAGCAGTCACAGGACACCTAAATCTTTCAGAGAAAGAGAATTTATTGCTCCATTATCAGGAGAAACTAACTTTTTCCCGCCTCGCACAGCCAGGATGACGCTGTTAGGCTTATGAGGAAGAAGCTGATGATGACCAGACAGAATCCTGTATTTGAATGGAATTNTAAACTTTTAAAATTTTAAAAACAAGTGATTGGCATTTTTCACAGTAGCTATTTTTGCAAGTCTATCACTTCATTAGTTTAAAACAAAAAAATCCCAAATACAGCTGTTTCCATACGCCCAAGCTGCTTAGATCGGACCATTTTATTTTAAATATTGTAAAGTCAATTCTGAAAGAACCTCATAGGTTTTAATACAAAAGCCTCAGACTAAAAACAGTGATTTTCTGAAGTCTGGATGTGAGAAAGCTGACAGTCACACATGTATGTGTCAAAGATTAATAAATACCAAAACATAAAATTCAAAACACCAGCAATCTCATACATATTTTTTTTATTAATGATGTAAAAGATTCAAATGTCAGATCTATGATGTCGGAATTGTTTGTAATGTCAAGTTATTCATGTTGCATATTCTTTCTATATTCCATTGATCAACCAGAACCTGGGATAATAACTCTAGATGATGGAGTAGTACACTTCATGTGCAGCTGGACATGGATTTGAAGTGAATTTTGAAGAAAAACTCTTTCATATTGAAGTCTTAATAACAGTTTTGTTCAACTTGCACCAATCCTTCCACCAATTATTTTGCTTTTTTCTGATGTTTCTAACAGTAATTAATATTAGTGTAATTCCTGCAGGGCATTGTCACTCAAGGAGAACTTAGTGCTATGATATAATATAGTAATTTGATAAAACTTGTTAGAGACTTGAGAACCAGATAGAACCAGAAAGAGCTATCAGTTTTCCCTTTGCACACATTTCATGCCATTCCATTACAGTTCATAGAATTAGTCTGGTTATTTACAAAGTAAGGTTGTGCTTTGAGCCTGCTTTCCTAAAAAAATGAAGAATATGTGATCATGCCACCTGCAGATGCCTTCCCTGCAGTCCTGGCTACCACCTTCAGAGACAATTGCAAGCCAGTTTGACAGGAGGTAGAAATCTCAGAAAGACTCCATTGCTAAAAGCTTTCACTGAGGTATTTGGAAGGGCAAAGATGTCTAAATAAGTCAGGGAAAGGCTGTCTGGTTTGCAGACGTACAAGTGACCTTATATCTCTTACCTTTTGTTTCATACAGCCCTGGCAAAGAGCCCAGTAAAAACAATTTTTTTGCAAAGGGAGGACATAAAATCAAAGGACACAAATCTCTGGGAGCGCTTACAAAATGATTTGAGTTTTGCTATTCTTTGAACTTCTAATTTTGCTTTACAAAGACAACAAAATTTAATTCCAACACTTTTATAAAAGGTTAATTTAAAAGAACAGTGGCTGAGCCCTGGAAAAAACATCAAAATACCACATTATTTTAATTAACAAATGTAATAAAATCAAGAGTAGCAGAGAGCATGTTAAGGAGGATACACATCTTGGGAATATTAAGCTAGCTGAAGTGTTTCCCAGAGAACTTAATCCAATTTTGAGTACTGATTAGAGCAAATGTTAGGTTAATACAAAGCAGGCTTTGTTCTTAATTAATCTGGATAGAACACAGTCCTACCTAAAAGTTTGTGCCCACACTTCAGATAGTAGGTTAAATAACACATTATTAAAAGAAAAAAATGATTAACTTTGTGTCTTTTAGAAAAGTTGCAGTTTACATAATTTCCATTATTTTATCGATTAGTCTGAAGAGAAGAGATCGTGCTGTTTTCAGTTTGGATAGTGGTAATTTTCTTCATAGTACCTGGTATGAGACTGTGTTTTGGATTTGTGACCAAAACTATATTGATAACACAAAGATGTTTTCATTACTGCTGAGAAGCACTTGCACAGTGACAAGTCCTTTGCTGCCTCTCACCCCACCCCAGCACTGAGTGCGCTGGGGGTGCCAAGGAGCTGCGAGGGGACACAGCCAGGACAGCCGGCCCCACATGGCCACAGGGATGTCCCACACTGTGTGGAGTCATGTTCTGCAGGTAAAGCTGGGTGAGAAGAAGGAAGGGAGAGGATGTTCAAAGTGACAGCATTTGTCTTCTCAAGTCACCCTTATGCTTGATGGATCCGCACTTTCCATGGGGATGGTTGAACATCTTCCTGCCTGTGGGAAATGCTGAATTAATTCCTTGCTTTGCTTTGCCTGCTCGCATTTTCTTTCCATTTTAAACTGTCTTTGTCTCAGCCCACAAGTTATCTCACTTTTGCTCTTCCAATTCTCTTTCCCATCCCACTAGAGTGGAGCGAGTGAGCAGCTAGTCAGCCAAGTTTTGACCACAACATGTTCATAGAGATCTAGATCATAGAGACTTTTACTGCATCAAGTATCTTTTCTATTACATGCAGGCAAAAGTTGTTGGGGTTTTATCAGTTTGTTGTTTTTTTTTTTCCTGTGGCTGCCACAGTCATTAGCAAGGAAAAGAATAAAGAAAATAAAATGAGATCTAGAAAGATTGAAAATTGTTACTCCTGGAGAAGGCTGCTCAGTATTGCCCGGGCAGGCTTTGACAACATCAGCCTCTCTGAATATAGCAAATATTATCTTCCTTGAAATTAGGAGACAGAGACCACCGCCATGACTGGATCCTTCAGACGCTGTTTCTCCTGCCGTTCTGTATGACTTTGAGTACGTTGGAAAGGTCAAAACTTTTCGTAATTAATTCCATTAGGTCCTCGTCTTTTTCCACACCATTGATAAACTCTTCTAAAGTCAGTTCCCCTAAAAGAAAGTCAGATAATCTTTAGAAGCTGAGAAACCCAGCAATCTCTCTAGTGAACAAAAGACCATTCACGCCCAATTGAATCCCTTATGAAAGTTGCTGATAGGCAAATGCAGGTAGAATCTTTGCTAATGATTTCTCACTTTGCATCAGTCAGATCCTCACTCACTTGTTTTTCTGTTAAAACAGGTCAAACATAGCTTTCACTGAAGTCTGAAATAATTATAAGTGCTCATAAATGTGTGTAAAGGAGCTCTAATGAAGCCTGTATCAGGGCTGAATTTGGATGTACTGGCCACTTCTCACTGAGCTAACTGGAATTTATATTAGAGCTGATTTTAAAAGAGATTAGGGTGTGATTTGCTAAGGATTAGCGGGCATAGTCCCCGTGTTGACCACTAGGATTATTTAGAACCATTATCAGATGTAGGGGAAAAAAAATCAGCAAAGTGGTTTGATATATAAATTCTTTCAAGGAACTGAAATGGCCATTTAGAGTGCGATTTTTTTGGGGTCATGTCAAAATCAGCTAATAACTTCGAAGTTTCAAGACAACAATAAAATCTCTTTTATTGAAGAGTAGGGATATTGTTTAATATTCCTCCTCTTTTCCTGCTCTTTTCCCTGTCAACAAAGGCCAGTTCTAGGCATGTGTCTGTTTGCATAGTACACAGACATGTCCATAGTTCTCTGTCTAGGGGTTATTCCAGTGATACTATTTTACCTTAAGAGGAGAAATAAATCTTGGTTTAACAAGAAGAGCCAGATTGTTTCCTCTGAGAATGGTTTAAAGTTTCTTGTTAAATTCACAACAATGAATGATTTCTCTGTAAAATTAGAAATGACAAGGGCCAGGCGAAGAGGAAAATAGCTGGATGAATTAAGGCCCCAGGGAGCAGCAGTTTCAGTCATGTGTATGTCTGGTGAGTGCTTAGTGTGCTGACTTTTGGCTGTTTTCCGGTTTAAGAAGTCCCTGTAGGTTTAGGGTTTTTTTGTTTGTTTTTTTTGTTGTTGTTTGTTTGTTTGGTTTGGTTTTTTGTTTTTGTTTTTGGTTTTTTTTTTTTGTTTTTGTTTTGTTTTGTTGTGGGTTGTTTTTT
>WBNQ01035502.1:22923-35589 GCA_013401375.1 Spizella passerina
TGGTCTAGCTCAGATACAACTATTACTTGCCAGTAAACGTGTGGTCAAAGCAGTGAATAATCATAGAATTTGGGTTAGATTTTGACTGTGTTATTTTCACTCCTTTCATAATTTGTCTTCACCAAAGAGTGCGCCAAGGAGGTGGGTCAAAAAAATCCTCCACTAAGGCATCCTCCACATGCATCACAAGACCACTGTTTATACTCTGATTATATATTTCAAACAACTCTTTAAAAAAAGAGTAACTTCAATACACTAAATAAGACCATAAAAATGCCCCTCTCTGCCAAACTGCCCAAAATTCTTGTCTGTGACCTGACTTTGCTCTTTTTAGCTTTCCTAATGTTCCAAATTTACCAATGATTGCAGTGATTGCTGTAAAACATAGTTGCCAATAGAAGGATTATCTTCATGATTAGAAGTATGAGGGAGGACATTCATCCATAATAAATTTTCAATTAGAAACAACTCTGAAGCAGTGAAATGAAATCATAGTTTCCAAATACAAGACCAACTGAATTAATTTAGTATCTTGAGGAAAAACCAGGAGCGTGTATCTTAGCATGCATTGACAGTCAGCCTTCAAGGAACATGCAATACGCTCACCAGTCTTTAGAACATGCTAAAACATGTGCAACCATTCATCCTATTTGTTTTTTTACCAAAGAATTTAAAATAGATTATACCAACACAAATATATTACTCCCCCACTGCCAATCACATTTTCATTTTGCTGTGCAACCTGAGAACTGGCATTTTGGATGAACAGTGCAGGAACTGTTTTTACTGCATGTAATTACTGCATGTAATTACTGCATGTAATTCCTTTGTCAGTTGACTTCACTGTGAAACTGAAGTAAAATAAGGGCAAAGAAGAGCAGATTCGGCCTTTCAGTTATCTAAACCAGTCATCCTTCAGCTGCATGTTCAAATCCCTTCTTGCAGAAGAGTCCCTGCCAATGCCAACAAAACCTAGATTCTTACCGTCATTGTTCACATCTATCTTCTGAAATATCATGTTTGTGAACTCTTCAGCACTCATGTTGGTGTAGCCATTAATCGCCTGGATTGCCTGAGAGCAGAAACACAGAAAGTTCTTTCAGAGTTTTTCCCATCNCTGACATGAGAAAGGAAAACTATCAGCATTTAAAAAATGTGAAAAACACTTTCTAGCAATAGTCAGTAAAGTTTGCTTTCTGTTTAGTCACATATGTCTTTGCTACACTGGTGAAAGGCTCATATAAAGAGGAAAGTCCTCATCTGACAGAAGTCCTGGTTCTTAGGCTTCAATGAAAGTACTAAGACCCTCTCCAAGAGCTAGCATGCAGAGCCCTGAGGAAATTTGTTCTTCTTTTTTCAACAACAGCCTATATAATCATTCCACAAGCAGACTGAACAACCCATCTCTGTACACTTGCATGCATCATCCTGCTTTGTCACTAATCCACTCGCTTCCTCTGAACTCTCCTCCTATCCCAGGCGCTGCTCTTAGTTCCCCTCTCCTTCACTCTGTATTGCCTTTGACTCAGGTCTTTGGGTGCATGGGGTTCCTGGACTCATCACGTGGACATGCTGACCCATTTTCCTGCTTATTCAGGTCAGTTGGTCTTGGATTCCCTCCTCCTGATGCCAAGCTGTGCATTTTGATGTACCAATAGCAGGCATACAGACTGCACTGCAGTTGCCAGATGAGGTTACACTGGCAGGCTCAGACTCACTTCTGCTGTGATGGGCCTCAGATTTCTGTGAGATAATGAAAATAAATTGTAAAACCAACAGGAGATGTGTTTTAAGAATTGTTCCTTACAACCCATGGGATTATTTATTGTATATTAATGTAAGGAAGGACTTTGCAATTTATTTGTCTATTTGCACTTTAATAAGCTACAGGAGGTAGCATAGTTGAAGCTAAATTTGGTAAAACTTGGCCTATTCCTCAGGTGGAGCTAGTCCTTTTGCTTTCCAGCAATTTAAAAACTAAGAAACTATGGAAAACTGTTTGAAATGGAAGATAATTGGAAGATTATCTATGAAGATAATCCTCAGTATGTTATGTTTTGGATTTTCCTTGCTAAAATGTATGACACTAATGATGGTCTAGCTCAGATACAACTATTACTTGCCAGTAAACGTGTGGTCAAAGCAGTGAATAATCATAGAATTTGGGTTAGATTTTGACTGTGTTATTTTCACTCCTTTCATAATTTGTCTTCACCAAAGAGTGCGCCAAGGAGGTGGGTCAAAAAAATCCTCCACTAAGGCATCCTCCACATGCATCACAAGACCACTGTTTATACTCTGATTATATATTTCAAACAACTCTTTAAAAAAAGAGTAACTTCAATACACTAAATAAGACCATAAAAATGCCCCTCTCTGCCAAACTGCCCAAAATTCTTGTCTGTGACCTGACTTTGCTCTTTTTAGCTTTCCTAATGTTCCAAATTTACCAATGATTGCAGTGATTGCTGTAAAACATAGTTGCCAATAGAAGGATTATCTTCATGATTAGAAGTATGAGGGAGGACATTCATCCATAATAAATTTTCAATTAGAAACAACTCTGAAGCAGTGAAATGAAATCATAGTTTCCAAATACAAGACCAACTGAATTAATTTAGTATCTTGAGGAAAAACCAGGAGCGTGTATCTTAGCATGCATTGACAGTCAGCCTTCAAGGAACATGCAATACGCTCACCAGTCTTTAGAACATGCTAAAACATGTGCAACCATTCATCCTATTTGTTTTTTTACCAAAGAATTTAAAATAGATTATACCAACACAAATATATTACTCCCCCACTGCCAATCACATTTTCATTTTGCTGTGCAACCTGAGAACTGGCATTTTGGATGAACAGTGCAGGAACTGTTTTTACTGCATGTAATTACTGCATGTAATTCCTTTGTCAGTTGACTTCACTGTGAAACTGAAGTAAAATAAGGGCAAAGAAGAGCAGATTCGGCCTTTCAGTTATCTAAACCAGTCATCCTTCAGCTGCATGTTCAAATCCCTTCTTGCAGAAGAGTCCCTGCCAATGCCAACAAAACCTAGATTCTTACCGTCATTGTTCACATCTATCTTCTGAAATATCATGTTTGTGAACTCTTCAGCACTCATGTTGGTGTAGCCATTAATCGCCTGGATTGCCTGAGAGCAGAAACACAGAAAGTTCTTTCAGAGTTTTTCCCATCAAGTTGTGAAACAATACAGTCAGAAGCAGTACTTGAAGTGCAACTCTTTAGTTCACAAACCCTTTCAAAAATCACTAAATAAATAGTTACTTCAAGTAAATCGTCAGTAATAAGGACTGGAAATTTAATTAACATAACACAGCCTAGAGATTACATATATTTG
Source organism: Spizella passerina (assembly GCA_013401375.1). NCBI lineage: Eukaryota > Metazoa > Chordata > Aves > Passeriformes > Passerellidae > Spizella > Spizella passerina. Next base: position 26,283 of record WBNQ01035502.1, read on the forward strand.
CATATTTCTGAAGGTCTGAAGATTTTGCATATTTCTGAAGGTCTGAAGAACCCTGTGGCACCTGTGCTCTGTAATTCACTTTCGATTCTACATCAGCATTTTTATCGGGCCCTAGAGAGTTCCATGCCTTCAGAGAGTGCCCTTTGGTCTGTGTGATTTAAATGCAGTATTGTTTTTCCCATCTGAAAGCACATGCAGAGAAAGCCTAAGTAATTTTTCTATCAAGACGTGTTTAATTTAGTAATCACAAATAAAGTCAGACTGGCCGTCCTGAAGTTGGCAGTTAACTTGTCCTCCAGAGAAATTAAGAAAACCAAAAGAAACCCCTCTACTTTTTTACTTTTGTTTGTTTGTTTGGTTGGTTGGTTTGGTGGTTTGTTTTGGTTTGGTTTGGTTTGGTTTTTTTGGGTTTTTTTTGTGGCAAAAGGACTCGATATTTGGAGTAAAGGTATAAATGTATGTTTTTGCAAAATTGTGTCCCATTGACTGGGAAAATATGTGCATATATATATAAACATGCATATACATTATATAATGGGCACACTATAGAATTTTTTTTTCTGCACTTGAATTATCTTGAGGTGAACTGTGTTGTGTAAGATAAGTCACTGTATGTGCCACTTGCTTCTTTTCGTGTCTCTTTCCAAATATTATATTAGACCTCATATTTTAAAACAATCTATTAATCTATTCACTGATCTAGAATTCTTGACCAAATAAAATCATAAAAATGCCCCCTCCAAATGCCCCAACTTCCTGTCTGTTTCAAAAAGCAGCAATAATTTTACAAAAATAGTTACATAAACTTGTTTATATTACTAATTCATACTTTAGTTACTTTTGGTGTTTTGTATGTCTGACCCGCAGTCTTAAGTAGAAAGTTATATCCCTTCCACAGTTAAATTTATTGCAGTGCCAAGAGTAAAGCAGTGGTTCCTGAAGTGTTTGTGTCACTGACTACGACAGAAGCCTCTTAAATAGTAAATGCTGGGCATTGAAAGGGTGCATGATTATCTGGAAGGAGTTTGATAGTGGTATGTTGGTCCATAGTTTGCATAGCTGTAGAGAGAAATTTCATTTTAATAGCACTTCTGTATTTCTAAATCAATGTCTCAGATATTACACATCTTTTTGGACAAGCCCTTGTTTACTGATGCTTATTATAAACTGGGCACCCCTTAATGGCTGTGAGCCTGTTTGTTCTTTTTTTCTTTTTGGGCCCACCATTTTTAATCTAGTCTAGGTCAATGATTTAAGTAGGTTTAAGTTAAAGTTCTTATACTACAAAAGAGATGGAAACACACAAAGGTATAAACTGGTTTTAAAACCAGGTAAGTTAAAAAATAAGTATTCTTTCCATTGGAAGGATTTTAATTTTAATTCTCACTTTGGATAAAGCCCCAGACAAAACACCGTTGACTCATTGGTTCTGGGTGAAAATTAATGGAGAATATTTGTGAAAGAAAGATTTCTTTAGTCTCAAAGGAGAAATCTGGAAGATTCAGCCTCTACTTCTATCTTTAGAAAGCTGCTCTTTAGGTGATCAGCTTTATTTGTTTGACCTGGTAGCTCCATCTGGCTCCAGCTCCTTTCAGTTTTGGCAGCAGCTATTTAAAGTCTCTAACAGCGACTGGCATGGCACCAGCAGTAATGCAGAATCTAGGAAAAGTACATTCCTTGTTTGTTATGGCATTAAAACTCTACTTAGGTTCGATGCTCCCTGCAGCAAAACTTTGATCTGTAGTGAGTCCTGTACATTTAGAGCACAGTATTGAGTCATATATATTTGTAAGGAGCCTTAACATACCTTTTGGATGACAGCAGCTAATGAAGAGGATAATGTTATTTCATTAGAGCAAGTTGAAAACTATGAAGATAATTTTAAAGAAAGAATTGTACTTCTTTGGTTTTATGGGTTTGAAGTGGACCCATTTTCTGGAAAATTTTGGAAGTATTTTTATCCAAATATCACTGCGCAATTTAATAGTAAAATTATATTTCCATGATTTAGTTTTGAAATGGAAGTAATAGTGTTTGTAGTAAACAAATCTAAAAGCCTTTCAAAAAATTAAAATATTGTAATATTTTATTGACATCTTTTTTTTTTTCTTGCTGCAAGATCAGTTTGAGAAGCCAGTGTTCCACAATAGACTGGCACATGTACTTGTAACCATGTGTTTTGTTCATTATGCTGCTACTGTCTTGCCCTGCCTTGTAGTACAGTTTATCACAGTAATGTCTCTACTGTTTCTACAACATTTCACTTTCAGTAAAGTACTTTATCTGTAGAACTATGGTTTAAGGTAAAAAGCTACTTAGATGTGTTCAATAAGGAAGAAACTAATGTCCGGAGTGTCACTAGTAGCCACTGTTAATTCTGGTTTTACAACCATAAAACATTAGATAAAGTACTGACAATCCATTTACAGCACATGATGAACCACTGTTTCAGGGCAACGCACTATATCTAATGCTCTTGCTACTGGTCATAACTTACTTACCCTGAATATGCTTAATAGCTCTTTTTTGTCAATGCATCCATTTCCATCAGCATCATATAGCTTGAAATACCATTTCAATTTTTGGTCAATTTTCCCTCGTATAACCAAATTTATTGCAGCTATGAACTCCAAGAAGTCTATAAATCCGTCCTAAGAGAGAGAGGGAGAGAAAAAAACACACCTATTTAATAACACTGGTTTTCTGTTCTTTCTGGCAATTGTACAGGAACAGGTCATCAAAGTCCCTATAATACACATTGATTTATGAAGCATCTTAATATAGAAATTTTCTGTGGTATCAAAAAAGGATAAAAGGATGCGCTCAACTGGAAGAGCTATAGGAAGAGGTATTATAGGAAGGACAGTTTTGTTCTCCCCTGAAATTTGGGTGTTGTGGAGTTGAGGGGAAAATCTGTTCTGAGCAATTGTTCTTGACAGTTTTTAAAAGGAAAAGAAACAGTTTTGTGACAGTCTGACATGTGGAAAAGAGGAGTTTGGGATATCTGGTTTGGTACTAACGAGATATCTAGAGTGGAGTTGTTTACATCAATACTGCAGAACTATGTATGATTTCCAGTGCTGTTCCAGGTGCTATTCATCTCAGGGATCATGTAATAAGTGTTTTAAAATTGTAACCAATACTCTGGCATGAACCCTAAGTACTGTGGTTTATACAAATAAAAATCAAGTTGCTCTGATAAACATTTTACAAGGCCTTCAAGGCATAAACCAAACTCTAAATATTGAGGATTGGGGATATTCCTAGGGAGACAGCATTTCAGATTGACTTCAGAATCATTTTCTTACTGCTTTGCTCAAGCTTCTGATAGAAGCCTGTCAAGGACAGGCCTCCATAGTCAGGTTCTTCTGTTTCTGTAGACATGTGGTTAGGATGGAAGAAGCAGTTGCTGAATTTGGATCCTACTTGCTCCAACTGTTTTTCATTTGCATACAAAAAGAATTAACAACTGTTAAATTTAGTCTTGTGATCAAAATCCAATTGGTCAGAATCCAATTGCTCAGAAAACCTTGGAAAGACTTGTCAGTTTCAGATGGCCTTTGACTGAAAAGAGAAGGTTGGATGAGTATTCAGTAGGTTTAGCATGTTACTTAGTTTTATTGCCATCTATCAACAGACATCTTGCCAGCTGAGGTTTACAGGCATTAATCAGGCAGGCATTAATCAGTCCCTCAATATTGTACTACAGGAAAAGAAGATCGGTAAGGATGCACTGCAACTCATTGCCAAAATCAGAATCCTAAAGTCATTTAGGTTGGAGAAGGACCTCAAGGTCACTAGGTCCAACAGTTAATGCACAGCTACCAAGTACATCACTAAACTGTGTCCCTAAGTGCCACACCTTACATGTCTTTTGAAGACCTCCTATCAGTATATTTTTGTGACAAGGAACTGAACAGGTGAGCATGCAAAGAATGACAACAAACAGGAATTTATAAGGGCTAGAATATACTAAAATCGAGAGCTCTTCTGATCAACCTTCCATTGAAAACAAACCAAAATGCCTAAACCATTGAGAGGAATGGCAGATTTGTCTTTACAAACAAGCTGTGGGTCTGCTGGTAGGTAAAACTAGCACTGGGAGNATTCGGATAAAAAGTGAGGCTGCATCCTTCAAAAATTCGAGAGACCCCAGGGGAATGCCCCATGGCCTCTCCCTTTATTTGAATAAAGTAAAAGGATTCCTCTGTCTCCTTTTTAGATATAAACCTCTGATGTTTGTGGATTAATTTTTCTAACAACATCCCCACACATCTACACAACTGTGGAAGTGAATGTATGTTCTCAAAGATTGGATATATTTTTTGAAATAAGAGTCCATCCTATTTTTTTTCCTTTTCTTCATTCTCCTCTTAGATTCCTCACATTTGTGCCCTCATGATACTGATCAGGGTTAGAGCTTCTGGGAGACCCTTGCAGTGTTTGTTTTGATTTCTGTGCAAGGCTGATCAGCAAAGTGGCACCTAAGAGATAAATCCAATGTATTCAAACACACTGGATTCAGCCTTCATGCAGAAATGGTGTGTGCATAAGCCGTGCAGACTGACCATTGCTTCACAGACCCTCTGCAGGATCTCTAGTAGTTGCTTGTTTTACTGTAATTCCAATCACAAGCAAATTTCAGCAAAGACACCATTCAACCACTGTTTAAGATTAAATAAAATTTGACAGTAACTACATATAATTTTCAAACAAAATTAGGCCCAGTGTTAAAAGCAGATGCTTAACCAAGAATGTCACATCACGCACTGCAAACTTAATCTTCTTTCTGGCACACTGGCTTTAATTTCTATTTTGCAAGTATTATTTCAAGAAGGATCTCATAAAGTATTTTACTGGAGGGATTGCATTTCCATCATCTGATTTGATATATCTATAAGAATGTGGTTAAATGCATTTTACATTGCTGCTTTTTTTATTGCATTTCATACTGCTTATTGCAACTACAGATTAATTTAAGGATTGCTGGATATCCATGAGCAGATGAATTTTCTTCTTACTCCCTTACATTTCACTTGGGATTTTGGAAAATATAATTTTGTTTGCTTTCTTTCTGCATCTTGGTGTCATTATTGTTGCTCGGACAAAACATCAGGAATCTGGACAATGTAATAACCAGTCTAATGTGTTTGGGTATGTAATTCTGATCTGGTAGATTATATGGCCTGTCCCAAATAGGAAGGGACTGAAGGCCAGGATGAAAAAACTCCCACCTCTGAAAAACACCTGGGAGAAACTGTAATTGTCAGGAAAGCTCTTGCCACTTTCTGCAGTCATGGGAACACTACTGGTGACATGGTAGCTAGCAGCCTGTTTCTATTTCTCAGGAATAAAAATACTGAGAAGACTTAGACATGTTTGTCTACTTGATGTGGAACCAGAAGCATTTCATAAGAGCATTGATGAGAAATGTAATGTTTTCCTTTCTACACCAAAAAACATACATTGTAGCTAAAAAAGAAAACATTTATGGGATAAAGAAGGCTACGGTGATCTTGTTGCACATATACAGAACTTTCTGAGATAAAGAGAAATATTGCACTTTTTACAGCAGCATCTCAAAATACTACATTAAAGAGTGAAAAACATCATAACAGTAACCTAAGAAGATCATCCTGTGGTTCTGTGAGTACAACAAATAATGCAATAAATGTGTTATGATGTTATTAAAAGAATACTGCTGCGCTGATTTACCCATCTGCTGTTCTATAATCAATCTCAATACAAGTATCTAGGTAGGTCCTTATGTGTCTCTGGGCTCTGTAAATACCTCTCTGCAGCATGCACAGCAATGTATCTGTTGCCTGTTAGGAAGTCATTAATTTACAAACAGCTACTGTAAGAATAATAAAATAAATTTTTTAATGATGCCCAACATCATAATAAGCAGAGCTGACTACCAGTGGCAGAAGTTACAAATTATTTACTTGTGGTGTTTAACTCTGTAATTGTCAAATATTTGTAATATTTTTATTAAATTGTATTAATGCTGGTGAAACCTGGTTATTTATCGGGTTAGGATACAAGACAAATTTGGGTGTGTGAAGGTTTCTTTTCCATGTCTGCATGGTGCTGGCTCTGCCTTCCTTGCCTGCAGCGCATTGCCATGGGCACCTGTAGGGATGGTGAAGTCCTGCACCCTCCCCTGCCCAAATGAACAAATGAACAGGAAGGGGCACGTGGAGTCAGTTCCCATTTTACCCTTCTGCGTGTGGTGTAAAACAGAGGAACAGAACTCTCCTCGTGAGGTTCTGAGGAGTGGGCTGGAGACATACCAAAAGAATGGGTACAGAACTTCTTTTATAGGCCTCAAAGTCTCCAGTATTTCTATACATAGTAGGCTTAATAAAAATGTAGACCTATTTTTAGTCTTTTAACAGCTTGACTGGCTGAACTAGAAGTTTAGGGACACTTTCGGGTCATGCATGTGTTTATGCCCTTTGATACTGTGCTTTTGTAACTTGTTCTGCTTTTGCTGATGAGTGATTTTTTAAGCCTCTTGCAACAGATTGATTCACACAACAAAGAGAGAAAGAGGCTCCAAAAATGCAAGTAGAGCTTGCTGATGGTATGAAATTGGTCCTCAGGGCACTATCATTTGTGAGTGCCTAAGGCCCAGAGCCCATTTCAGTTTTTCATTAGCGACTGGATCTCCTGAGGAAAAAGGAAAATAATTTCGTCCTTTTATGAGAGATTTTTGCTTCAGGCTGTCAGTTGAACCTTTGCTGGAGGCTGCTCACCATTATTTGGTGAGGACACAGATGTGTGTCCCTGGGGGCAAAGCTGGGCAAGGCGGGACTGCCACATTACACAAGGGCCATTAATACTCCAGCCCTGGAGCTGTAGGAGGGCATTATTGGCTTCCAGAACAGCACTGCTAATCTTCACAGATCCCTAAAAAACTCTTAGGACTTCAAACTCTAGTAGAGATTAAAAATAATTGACTTGTCAGCTATGAATACACAGCTGACCTGAAACAGCACGGTTATCCAAGGCTGTGCCATAGTGATCTGAACGTGGTGTTTTGGCTGCCTGGCTCTTCCCTGAGAGTGATTTTCTAGCAGTGACTCCCTACAGAGATAGTCAGCCATCTCATACCACGTGCTGTGGCCAGGCTTGTGGAAAGGGACAATTTCTGCCCCTGAAAACCCTATGGTGAGTGAGCTTATCATTTTACTTGAACCACTGTGGGCTCCACCAAGAGTTTATACACAATAAGCAGTGACTTGTTTCCAAAATTTGTTCCTTAAAAATATCTAAACCCAATCTGACAGCAGGAGAATAGCTCAAATTGTTTATCAGAATTAATAAGTGTGCAAACATAAATGGTGCAGGTATTTCAAACCTAGGGCTTAGGTCATTAAGCCACCCTCTTTCCCAACCGCCTGTCTTTTAGAATAGTCCTTAAACCTCTTAAGGGAGAGGGAGGAGGCATGGCTCAAACAGCTCAGAATAACTGTGAAATTTATAGCTAATCCTATGCGCTTCTTTCTTTCTTTCTGGGTCCAATTTCAAATGTAGCACTGCTTTCTCTGCCCTCAGAAACCTAAAAGAGGATTCATTTCACTCAATTTCTTCTTCCCCCCTTTCACGGAATCACAGAATTACAGAACCGTGTTGGTTGGAAAAGACCAAAAACACCATTGAGTCCAACCATCCTCAGTTTTTTTTTGCTTCTGAGTACTTTCATCTGTTCCTCAGAGGTTGCAGCTGCAATTATTGAAGAAATAAAAAGCTACTTGTAACTCTGTTACTTTGATACTTCCCTAGGATCTGATATTGCAGTTGGGCTTGGCCAGACTCACAAGTTTTGTAAGTAAACAGAGCTGGCATTTGTCATGGGGTGGGGGAGACCTCAGCAAGCAAACATTATTAAATAAGGATGAAGAACAAAGCAGGGAATTAGGAGCTGCAGATTATTAAGCGGTTTTGTAATCGGTGCATTCTCATGATTATGTAAAGGGATGAGGCTGTATTGACCAGGCCATTACACAAGGTTCTGCTTTGCCCAGATGAAGAGGACCTCCAAGGTTTGGGGACTTAAAAATTACCAGGACATTTGCATTGGAGGAGTTGGAAATACAGAGCCAGCTATATGTCCTGGCACTCAGAATTGTAGGCTACCCTGCTAAAACCTGGTGAAATCCAAAATGTTACGATGACAAACAATTGTATTTCTTTAAAATTAACAGCTACCCCCTAACTCCTTGCCATCATAGACAATTTTCTTTTAAGATTACTGGAGAAGACAAGGAAGTCACCAGGCTGGGGCCTCTGCCCAGGAAGGCTGTACTGCAAAGACCTAGACCTCTGCCATTCTCTCCTGGATGCTGGGGTTTAGCTCTCTGCACTCCTAATTTTGAGCCTTTGCCTGTGCTTTTAGGCACGTCTTTTCCAAATTAAAGCAGCAGGCAAGAGAGGAAAAAAACTGAAAAATGCAGCTGTGATATCTTAACACATTTTCCAGGAAATTCCTTGCTGATAATCCTAGAGATCTTTCTTGTGTGACAAATTCAAAAACATAGCAGGACAAACCTCCAGGAAAAGTTGTCTTGGTTTGAAAGAAAGATGTCTCCCAAGGAAAGTGGGAGGAAATATGACACCCTTCCCTCCTAATTATTATAACTTTGAAATTAAAAGCTTTCAGGCAGAGCTGTGGGGAAAGGAATAACAGTTCTTTGCTAGTAAGTATAACAAGGCAAACAACAACAAACAGCGCCAGAATCCCCGGCGCAACCATCTCTCCGCAGCAGGCACTTTCCCCTTCGGTGTAGTTATGCCCACAGCCGGCAGGGGCGCTGTTGGCCCCCAGCTGGGCAGGGCAGGTGCAATGATTCCCCCACAGCTGCAGGGGGCGCTGTGGCGCAAGCGCAGTCACATCTTCCTCACGTGGTCTAAAATTAGGCCGTAACTCAAAACTCATAATGTTAAATCCTACAGTCAAGAATTCAACTTGCATTAAGCAACTGATGATTTTATGATAATTAAGGCTTTTAGTTGGTAATGACAAATTATTACAGCAGAAGTTTGTATTATCACAGCAGTACTGGCTTCAGACCCTCTGTATCTTTGGCTCCAGAATCCCAGCGACCTTCTGAATCTCCCCAGGCACCTTCTGCCAAAGGCTCCAGGACAAGCCACTGTCCCCAGCTGCAGAGTAGAGCACATTCTTCACTTCTGGTCTCATCCTGAGTGGGCCAAGGGCTACTGCATGAGCAATCTCCTGCTTGATCTGGGCAAAAGCCTGTTGCTGCTCAGAGCCCCAGTGGAAAGTGTTCTTCTTGTG
>WBNQ01035502.1:36149-49166 GCA_013401375.1 Spizella passerina
CTCTACAGCAGCAATGCCAAAAGCCCATCTGAGTCCCTTTGGATCTCTGTAATAGCCGTTCTGGAGGAAGTCTTCTGGAGGAAGCCCAGAATACGCGGGGCCTCTGGGCCACTCACAATAGGATGTTTCTTCCACTCTTTCCTAGTCAGGTTCATCTTGGCTTCCAACAGGATCAATTGCTGTGATCCCCCCGTCACCCTGGCAATGGAAACAGGTTCTGCCCCCACATGTCCCGATGGTATCGGGGCACACTGCACACCAGTATCAACTAAGGCATTGTATTTTTGTGGTTCTGATGTGCCAGACCATCAGATCCACACCATCCAGAAGATCCAGCTTTCCCATGCCTCTCCTTGGATAGAGGCAGGGCCCCTCTAACCGTGGTTATTATTGCTTTCCTGGACATTCATGACAGAGGTACCTTCAAGGGGATCCAACAGATCATCCTCCCTTCTCTTATACCAGGAAGCTTGGTCACGGGAGACTGAGGCTGCCTTCACTTTAGTAGAACTCTGTCAGTAAGTGTTTTTTCCTCTTTGAATTCACACACCCCTGCTGCCAGGACAGAAGGGGGTTTCCCATCCCACCTTCCCACATCTTCCCCGTGGTCACACAGGAAGAACCTCAGCTCATGGGGAGTACTCCCTCTCCCTAGCTGGGGGACATCAGGCTCTGATACTGGGGACTGTGACTCGCACTGGTACCACGCTGTTCTTCCTCACCTCCCTAATGTCTTTAAGGCCCTAAATCAAAGCAGAGACATGAGCCTGCACTGGGCCATTGACCATACTCTCTAACACCTGAGCCTGTTGGCAGTGGAACTCACTGCCTCTTGGTTGTCCATGGCATTAATTGTTGCAATGAAGATGCTGTGTTGAGATGGCCCTAGCTCTTCCAGGGCCCACAACATTTGCCCTGTGCACCTGACCTTGCCATGCTGTCCATCCCTTCCATGAACTCCTCTACCTTGGCCATTTCTCCTGTCTCTCTGTTAACAGCAGACCTTCATTAGGGGTAGAAATGAGCCAAGACATAGACTCTCAATTAACAGTGTGGAAAGGGTCCCAGTTTATTCTTCTTAACTGCTTAGCTATCCTGACTCTGCTGTTGGCTTTTCTGGCTGACTGCTGGCTATATCCTGCTGGAATATGATTGCAAGTGTTTCCTTGCTACCTCTGACTACAGGCTTTTACCTAGCTCAGTTATGACTGCAGGCTCCAGCTCTATGAGACCCAGACTAAACTCATAGCAAATCTTTTGCAGTAGCAACTCTCTTCCTTATTTCATTCTTCATTGTGTCTCTCTGGATCATTACTACTTCTTCTTCAGAGCACCTTGACCTTCTCAAGGTCTTCTTCCTCTATACTTCCCCCTAATCAGAGGGGCCCACCCCTTTTATCACACTTTATTAGTCACAGCTGTGACCCATTAAGGGCAAGACTGTTCTTCTTCTTTTGGTAATTAGTACAACTGTGAGTTATCAGGGGCAAGGTCACTTGTAATTCCTTCTTCTACACCTACAAGGTACCAGTCGTTAGTCTGTCTCTTACCAACAGATGGGACTAAATTCCATAAGAGAAAGAAACAAAAGGAAAAATCCTAACCCCCAACAAAAGTACACTGAAGACATACATGTTTTCTAGTGGCAAAGATGTTCTATTGGGCAGATTTGGGTGATTCTATGTAATGCTCTGTGAATCTCAAGGGATGTATGAAAGCTCCTAAAAGTTACATGCATATACTATCATTGTCTAAACTACTTGTATTATAATAGTAGACTGTTACTATAATAACTGCTTTATTCTTAATTAATGTATAAATAAATAGAAAAAAAAGACAATTATGCCTTAAAGAAATCTTAAAATTTCTCTGAATAATAGAAGCACTTTCCTGAACAGTTTCCCATTAAAATTAATTTCCCCTTTATCTTCATAATAATTTTTAAAGTAATGCTTAAAAATAATTATGATTAATTGTCCAAAGTCAATCTCCATTGCCTATTCACGTAACATGACAAAATTACAGTGTTACCTGATAATGGCATGCTCCAAATGCTTCTTAAACTCAATGACAGCTGCAGAATACATGCTAATTTGTTTTCACTTAAATGAATATTTCAAAGAAACCCTAACCTAATCCAAACCAGTTACAAATCAAGGCTGTATGATGCAAGGAAAAGTCAATGGAGTATTAATCTGTAACACTTACCTACTTGAATATTCTAAAATTCAGATTTTAAAGAGAAACATTTATTGGAAACTCAGATTACTCTTTTGGAAATGGAAAAAAAAACCCCAATAAACCAAGAACAGAACAAAGAAGGACACTGAATTCTGCAGTGCTGTAGAGAGATCGGAGACAGGCATTTCTTTAATGTCCCATGTAAAGAATTGGTCTCCCATGCTTGATGGTGCTGTGTCACTACTGGGGAATTACCTCTGGTCTAAAACTTTTAGCTCATAACTTAAAACTCATAATGTTAAATCCTTCAGTCAAGAATTCAACTGAACTTGCATTAGGCAAGTGATGATTTAATGATGTAGACTTTTAGCTGGCAATGACACATTATTCTAGCATAAGTTTGTACTATCACAGCACTGTGCCCCGTGACAAACCAATAGAAAACAAACTTAAGATTATGAAATTGCACCAATAACTGTGTGAAGTATTTACAATATTACAGAATGCTTTTTTTTTTTTGGAACCAATATATAAAATTGAATGTAAAAATTTTGGGAGACATTTTAGCAGGAGAATACAGGCATTCTTTAGTATAGTCTGTAAATAAATAAAGTAGTATTTGGAAATCGGTGAAATATTCATAGAACATGGAATTTTTTATCAGGGCACTGCACCTTTCAAAGGCACTTAAGCATACTGAGAAAAATTAGGTAACTATACTGCCTTGAACACAGCAAAGCATAATTTAACTTCCTAATTTACAGTAATCAGGCTAGTTAGTTTACATTTGAGATAATTTTATGCAACATTACTCCAAATTAAGGAAAAGCAAATGATTTGGCTTTGTTGCTTTTGTTGGATTGTGTCTGAAACTAATGGGAAGAGGATTTTTACATGTCACCTTCAAAAAGTCCAAATATATGAGGAAGTAAAAGCTGTAGATTTTTGTTACTTCTGACAGAAGAATTCTTTCTGTCTAAGACATACCTAGAGTCTTATTTTCTTCTAGCCCTTGGTTTAGAAGCTGATTAAATTTTTCACATACAGGCTTTTATTGCTGACTACAATGTGATAGCAATGACTGTCATAAAACAAAAATATGCTTTCTAGAGTTCTCTTATTGTGGAAACATTTATGAGAGTGACACGATCTTCAGAATCAGAAAAAGCAAGAATTAGACCTCTCTGGGCAAAGTGGAAGTGCTGGGCCAATATAAGAACCATGGAAAAGGAATAACATAAAGCATCCTGCCTCAATATAATATCAGTTTATATGGTTGTTGGCCCCATAGTGTCATGCAGGTGTTGCTGCTGCAACTTTGTTGATTTACCTAAGCTGGTTGGTTAGAGTAGGATGAGAAAAGGGTCCAAGGAGTAATTTCAGGCTGAAAACATCCCTAAAGTTATGTGTGTTGCTGAACTTATGTTTGCTCAATTATTCAGAGACTCATGACACAAAAGAGGAAAGTAGCTCAGGAAAGTGTAGGAAAATGTTTCTTTGATTATCATCCTTACTTTCTATTAACTATTGCAGCCAATTTTGTTGTGTCAGTTCTGGTAATGCCTGCGAACAGGTAAGGATGTAGCAAAGGGGCTAAGTGGCTGCTTAGGCAGCCTGACAGTTCATATCACAGCCATTGCTGTTCTGAGCACACAGCAGAGCAAGACAGTCTGGGAAGGGAAGCCCAACTGAAAATTATATTTTCCAGGAAAGGACGGTTAGCAAAGTTGTCCTGAGCCATTATAGTTAATCCCACAAGAAGTGGAAATGCTTAATATTTAGGTTCCTGGTAGTTTTTGAAGCATTGCTCTCTAGCACCCATATTTTTAATCCTTTAAGAGCTCTTCATACTTTCTGTGATCACGTGGAACGCAGGGGACACATTATGCTAGGTAACAATTGCTCAGTTTGGCCCTGCAGTCTTTAACAAAATAATATCTTCACTAGAATCTCTAGACTAGATGCTTCATAGAGGAAAATAACATTCTTCTCTCTCTCACAATTCTCAAGTTGGAGAAAGTGGAAGTAAAAAAGCAGCTGAAAGTCAAATGAAGAATAAATTACAATAAGCAGCAAAAGACCTCTGAAAATTATGACACCTTTCTGTGGACGAGAAAAGGCTTTTCATGGAATAGGAGGTGCAACCACTGCATTAATAGAGAATTTCGTGGCCAAATGACTCTCATTTCCTTCTATTACAATATTAAAGATGTTGTACTTGGCTAACCACATTCATGTCCCTATAACCAAAGGAAGATAACATCTATTTATGTCCAGAACACAAAATCAGATGCTGAAAAGTCTACATGATAATTTGAATTATAAAGACACAGCAGGACAGTGGGGAAGGAGCTAGGATGAGATAAAAAGGAAAGGTGGTCTGCCACCCAACATTTCTTAGCTTTGTTCAAAGTATAAGGAGTGAAGGGAAACAGTTATGATTCAGGAAAAAAAAAAGGAGAAAAGGAAAAAAAGGATTTAACTTGAGATTTAGTTTACATTGTCATGTAGTCATCCCTACACACAACAAAGTTCTATTGAAGTAACATATTTTTGCATTTCTTATTATCTGTTCTACATCAAACATGCTTCTTCTTTATATTTTAAATGGATTCATTTTAAAATCTTTTTTTATAATTCTAATCTGCATAATGATGTCAGATGAACTCTATCAGAGAACTACTTTACATTGTAAATGAAAAACATAAAGTAGAAAAATTATTAAGGATTGACATCAGCTGGTGGCTCCTTATCTAAAGATTTCTAAAACTGCTGTGGAGTGTCCGTTTTTGTGCATCTACCAACTTTATCTCTGCATAAGAAGTAGCAGAAAATAAGTGGTCTGTCCAATGCTTTATAAATTTTAACAGAAAGTCCTTGAACTTGTATAATTTTACCTCAGTGCCACCTACCTATTAATCTTCTTTACTTGTCACAGTAATTCTACCTTTTAAAATCCAATTTTCTTACAAAGCAACATACACTTATTCGTGTAGCTAGTTTCAATAATGCCAAAAGAGGCAGTAAGAGAACTACAAAAGCAGCATCCCATTTTCAGTCCATTGCTTCACTTGTTAAATGGCTATGCAAATTTTGTCCTTCAGAGGTCATAAGAACTCAATCAATGAATCAATCAGTCAATCAATCAATCAATCAATCACAGTGTTCAATTTTTATTTTTAGTGGTGGCAAAACCTATCTGCAAGCTAATGGGAAATGAATGGCAGTGATCTGGGTTTCTGATTTAAAGAAAGAAGATATTTCAGAACAAGTGTTGCATAGTAGCAGTGCTGACTGTAGAATGTGTCCTTATTTCTGCCTAAGAGAAAATAACACTTGCAATGTATTATGGATACACCAAACATTATTTTTCTATATGTTTTCTCCTGTAACATCAGTGAAACATCATTTTGATGGATATAATAGCATTGAAATATATTCTCACTGAAAACCAAATATACATCAGTATACTTGGCAACTACTGAGATATTTTAGGTGAACATAACTGTTTCCTTTCTAAAATTCATCATTAGGATTCATGAACTAGGACTGCCAGTTATGAGTGGACCGACACACAAGGGAAGGAAAAAAAGTAGGAAGAATGAAATGTGTTTGTATGTGCTTGCAGATTTATCATTTTTTTATTACAAATAGCTTAAGGGCAAAGAAGACTGAGATAATTTTTCTCTAAAAAGGGACTCTTCACATCTAAGAAAGGAAATACTTTAAAAAATTGATTTGGTTGCACTTGTATTTTAATATACAAATTATTTTTGAAAGTTTTCATTGGAAAGCTGTGGCAAAAGATAAACCTACCACTTATTATCCTGCCAACGTCATTATATAAATAATGCTTACAAGTATTAATGTATGAGTCATCAAACAAAATGTTTGCTGAAATGCTACCTTCTGCACTCGTTGTGTTGATCTCAAGGAAAGTGAATTTTGCAATTACAGTTCTGGATGTTCAGCACCTTTATTTTTCAATGCTGTTAAGAACGATAAAGAACAGCTTTCAAATTCCATTAGCATATTTATTTGTTTGCTTGTTTGTATGTTTAATTATAAGCAAAGCATTCCACAAAGGGTGAGGAAGGCCTGAAAAAACTGTCACATGATATTCTCCCCCTAAAAATCTATAGATAGATTTTTTAAAAAATTAAAAAGATATCTGTGTTCCTGGTGCATAGGGTCATTTAATTCTGAAACCACTGGTGGTCTGCCCAAGAGACACACTAGTGCTTATTTAGTATGTTCTTGAGAAGAAAGGTTTTCAGACATAGCCTTTGTCACTAACCTCGCACAGAAAGAGGCCCTGCCTGGAAATGGCCTTTATGCATTGAGCAGGGGCACTCTGGTGAGCCAGAGTCACAAATACCTGTGCAGTGCTGATAGCTGTACCTGCACCTCACACATGCACCTGTACCTCACAGGTGTACCTGCATCTCACAGGTGTGCCTGTACCTCATGGGTGTGCCTGTACCTCATGGGTGTCCCTGTGTCTCACAGGTGTGCCTGCATCTCACAGGTGTGCCTGTACCTCATGGGTGTGCCTGTACCTTACAGGTGTGCCTGTACTTCACAGGTGTGCCTGCATCTCACAGGTGTGCCTGTACCTCACAGGTGTACCTGTACACAAATTAGCATGGGAAATAACTGAGCCCAAGGAGCCAAACAGCCATAGCACCTTTGCCTCACTGGCATGAAATGATGATTTGCCTACTGCTGAGACCAGAGGAGACCACAATCTTCCACATGGCATTAAATTACTCTGTGAAGATGTCCCCTTCCCTGTCATTTGTCCACTGGCCATTAATTTCTGTGAGTGGGGAGCTGAACTACTTTTTTATCTCTAACCTAGAGAAAAGCAGGGAATTATAAGATTTGGCTTGCAGCTATTCCTGTTGGTATTTGTATGGATGACTTGAATGTAATGAGTTTTGAATGGGCTTTCAATCTATCACAAATTGACAAAAAATCTTACGATGCTGCTGTTATTCCTTTTAAACTATTTTGAGTTTACTGGAAATTTAGGGTTTTTGCTGGAAATCCTAAGAGAGTGAAGAGTGTCTGTAACAGGCTTCAGCTGGAAGCAGCAAAGCTGATGAGAAGGTGAAATTCACTACTGTAGTTACATCCTACAGTATGCCACACCTTACATGATAGAGGTTTTAAACTGGCACACATGAAACACAGAGGAGAAAATCTATGCACCTTTCAAGAGTGTTTTTTACCACCTTGATCTATGTTTTTTACTATCTTGAGCTATGTTAAATACCTCCAGACATGGATGTCCTCAGATTAACTCGAGGCATTAGGCTGCTATAATTGGAATTGTAGATTAATCACAGGACTAACTACTTAGCAGAGCTTTCTGAGCAGATTCCTATTTTGAGAAAACGGAAGCCTACATGTGAAAAATGCATTTTATGCTGAGAAGACTGCAGTAAATGACTCAAGTTTTCCATATCAGGTTTCTCTATATTTAGATCAACTGTAAACTAGTCCCTAAACTATATGATTTTTATAATCTTCAGCAATAGATGTCATAACAATTTTAAACTGTAAAAGTCCACCATTAAACCATGGTTAGAGCAGGAAAAAAATCAGGTCATATATCTATAAAAAGTCTATAAAAGCTGGGGGAAGCATGGGAGGAGGTTCAAGTTTGCCAACCATCTATTTATAACAGCACTTGTGTATGAAGAATACTTTTAAGACAAAGGAAATAATTTCTATCAAGAAGTTTTGTATACTCCACTAGTCACTGGGAAAGTGACCCCTTGATTAGGAAGCAAAAACCAGAAAATAATGTTATTGGGGTGTTAGGAGACACAAGACAGACCATGGATTTTGGACCTGGTTAACACAAGAGATTTGAAAACAGGATGCTTTGGCAAAAGCAAAAAGAACTTTGAAAATCAGACCTAGATTGCAAGAAGATTCAATCTGACAGGTTTACCGGAGAAAGAAAATCTCATTAAACTCTGCAAGCAAGAGATGTTGTTATATGTATACGTTCGTGCATGTGATTTTAACCTCATCATTGTAGTACACATTACTAGTCTCCCTGAAATAGTATATAAGCTTTTGTATCCCACAATAAAATCAGACTGATCACCATCAGCATTCTGGCCACCGAGTCAGTCTCCCTGTCTCTCTCCATCGCCAACAGAATGTGGCAGAAAAGGAAGCAAAATTTTGATCTTAACACCACAGAAGGAACTGAATGCAATCAAAAATGACCAAATTATTTCTGAATTTGTGCATTATGCACTTACATCCAATAACTTCTTGTCTTGAAGATGAATGATTCTCATCTGTTTAATATAGCACAGTGCCGAAATGTTCTGACATAATGTCACAGGCCCCTTATTTGTACAATAATAGCTGCCATTTCAGAGCCCATAGTGTGAGACCCCCAGTCAGCCACCCATTGACTGCTCTTCACGCATCTATACTTAACTAAAAACTTTTCAGGATGAAATCCTGCATTTTTGCCAAAAATCCTGGGGCAGAGAAAAATCTGTAGAAATCTTATAGGACAAAAAGCAAGTATATGGAATAAAGAGATCCTCTTATTTTACCTCATCAACAACATAGAACATTCCTTTCTTCCTGCCCTAAGAAGCTGGCAATTGCCACGTTTTTCTCAGCCTAATCACATAAAAAACATCACGGCTGTGTATTTGAAAAGCATTTAATCAATGCTTCTTGTTTCTAAAAGTATTCCTTGAATATAGTGGCGATTCATCATGGTAATAAATAAAAATTAAATTTATGAAAACAGAGTGCTTTTAACAATGCTAGAAAAAGAAAAGTAACACAATCGCTATACTGAATAGAAATTAAAATACAGCAAATCTGTAAAGCTCTGTAAAAAATTGCCATGGGCACAGGATATAAATCTTGCATCTTAAATTGCTCCTTTTCATTTTTTTCTGAATAAAAATATCTGTTGGTCTCAAATATGCCAGTTTTAGTTTCGTTTGTCTGACATCCTTCCCTAGCAAGGTTGATCCTCTCAATATCTAACATACCTTTACAAATACTCACAGGCTATAGATCAGCATAGATTTCTGAGCTTTGCTGCACTTTAGCTTGATTCCCAGCTGCTCTACTGTTTAATACCTATTTCTCTTCTCTGTTTTCTGGGGGTTTATTTCCTCATTTTTCTTTTTGCTTGGAAACTGATCTACAGGTTGGGATGTCCTTGCTATTCAACTCCACATTATGTGGAAAGCTGAATTTTTTAGAAAAACTAGTTATGAAACACCTGAAAAGAAAGAATATCTGTAGGGACTGGCAGAGGTGCTAAGCTAAGACATCATCTGGACACACATGACCTTCTCTGGTGAAGTAACGGCATTCCAACCTACCCAATTTGTGTAATCAAACAGGACCACCCCTCAGTGGTCTGGTATATGTGACCCCAAGAATTACAAAATACAGACAAGGGAGAAGACAGCACGGGGGGAATGCTTTCTCCTGTGGTGACTATACAGCCATACCCCACAGTCCCCCAGGGATGTGCTCCTGAAGGGTGTGATGGTCAGCAATAGGATGGGTGATGAACTAGTTTTCCTGCGAGACTGAATTCCTGGTCATTACTCTCGTCATTACCCCATTTTCTAGCCTGTATTGATCTTTGCACATCTGAGGAAGACAAAAGTTCAGAAAGATGTAGCAAGAAAGTTGGCAGTAAAAGAGGGAGTTCAGTGACACAGATGAGGCAGCTGAGATCTTTCAGGACAGTGATCCTGAAAGCCATGCTCAAAAGGCAGTGTGTTCTCCAGCTGTCAGTCCTGGTGCAGTTTTCATGCCTCTCTGTTTTGACACCATACATACCTCCTGTCTACGTTTAAAATGCGTGTTACGTCCCCCCAAGCATCTGTCCTCCCTCTACTTCTCATAAAAGCAGTTGTTTTAGTATCTGGCAGTTTAACAACTTTGTGTACAAGGGATGACAGCCTGCGCAAGAGTGACACAACTCTGTAACACCAAATAGAGTAGCAGCAATTAGCAGATTATTCCTATTTTAGGTGTCTTTGGCCACTGCCACAGCAAAGGGTGAGCAAGTGCTCTTTCTCTAACCTGCTTTGATTCCACTCTCCTCACTTTTACATTAATCTAGAATCTGAAGGTCTCAACAAATATGAAGGTTTCACAGAACTGCAGAGCATGTGCCCCAGGCCACTCAGCATCGCAATGAGGGGAGGGCTCAAGGTGGCCAGCTCCAGGACCTTACAAACATGAGGCAGTGCTCAAGACAGACCCAGAAAGGGGTGCTACACAGAAGTACCAGATGACCGTGTCTTCAGCCTTGTCTGTACTACTAAGGAAAATTTATCTTGTCTGTCTGGGAGCCAGCTACATTACAGAGAGCTGATTGCAATCATAAGCAGTTATTGCAGCAGAAAAGAGGGTAAATTAGAAGTATAGCCTGGAGAAACTTCTGAACCTCTTCATTCAGTAATATTTGGTCTTGTGACTTGTACACTGAGTGTGAACTCCTCATCTGAGTTGTTTTCACCTCACGTTCAATATAGTACTCTGAGAAAATCCGTTTAAATCTATTTATATACACTGCACTTCATCTTCAGTTATGTGCAGACCATATTTCCCCTTTGTCTAACATTGTTGTAAGAACTTATTAACTTTGAGCACACCAATGTTTTCATATGCTTATATACAAACACAGGATAAGCAATGAATACAAAAATAACCAGTGATCTGGAAATTACCTCTCTTTTTAAGAATTGTTTCCTGAAATTTTTAAGTGTCCCCAGAAAGTACTAACGAAGTCCTAATCCAAACCCTCAAAGCAAAGTCTCACTTTTTCTCTTCTAGTGCACCTTAATGGCCTTAATGTGGACCTCCTGTCCACAAGAGCAGTTTTGGGAGGATAGCACAAAAAAGAGCCTGCAGACTACAACTCACAAACAAAGCAATAGTATGAGATAAAAAGTTAAAAAAAAACAAAAAGAAAAGAAGGTTTACCTGGTTCAGATCAAAGATATCAAACACTCGTTTAATGTATAGGTCTCCCTGTGGATCCAGCCCTTGAAGATCCAAAAGTTTCTTGAATTCATGCAGACTAAGCAGCCCAGATGGACATTCTCTCATAAATTTGCTGTAATAATGGTGCATCTGTGCAGGGGGATCTGGTACAGATTCTTGGGAGCCCATATTGTTACACAGTAAGCGTCTCTTTTTGTCTGTTCACATTTGTATCTCCCAGGTTCAAAGTCTTGCTCATGACCACAGCTCAGGTTAATATGGCTTTTAAATGGCTACGTTAAACATCTTACAGCATAAGTTTCTATTTTTATGTAGTGCCTATCTCTACTCATGAGATTACCTTTAATGCCCAAGTCTAAAATAGATGGGATTTCAAATTGTGGCAAAGAGCACCATGGTCAAATTATAGTTCACCATGCTTCCATTGACTACAAACATGCCTATTATTAAAAAAATAAAGAGGATATTATAAAAGTGATTGACTTTGAACTATGTGCAAACCATTAACAACATACAAAAGTCTAATTCTGGAATAGTTGTAAGGAGTATCTATAGTTTTTGCTGCAAATAAGGATGGAAAAGTTGAGTGCAAACAGCAATACCTGTAATTACATCCTCTTTGCTGTAAGTGTATTAAGCCTTTCTAAAACTTGAGCCCTTTGGATTCCTCCTTGATGTACCTTTTATCATAAATATGCTGTGTGGGATCTTGTATTTGTGTGCAAATCATATCCCATTTCTTCCCTCTCAGCATGGGTTTCCAGACATGGTTTTGGTCAGCAGTCTTGTAACAATTTGAGTGGAAGAGGAATGTTTTACAGTAACTTCCTTAACAGGAATCAACTTAGTCTGGTAAGAAAATTAAAAACAGGTTTTCTCTTGCTCAGTGCTGTAGTCCTGCTTTTTATTTTACAGCTTTAAGGAGCTGAATTCCTTCTTCCTCCATAGGCTCAGGGAAGGGGTTAGGTATCAGTAATACTTCTGTACTGATTAGCTTTTATACAAGGAGATGAGCAGCTCAGGGGCGTTACTACAGGACAAAGAAATGAGGAGCTATAAATAACGCTGTAAATATATAGGATTGTCAGTGATACAGAAACAAGACACTGCCACTCATCCTTTTCATTTATAATCAGGCAGTTTAAGAGCACAGTCCTGTGAGGTGGTGAATGCCCATGAAAAATGGCAACCATCCTCCAGTCTGAATTCAGTCAGAGAACAATCAATATTACAGGATCAGGTCAGTTTTTGAGAAGGACTCCCATACTCCTAATGGTCTGTGCTTTAGCTCTCTCCACAAGGACATCAACAAGTTTATTATCATATACTTCAAAATATGGCATTTGAGTAAGAAACCTTGGACACTTCTCAGGTGCCAATGAACCTCTGAAGACCAAGCAGAAAGATACAGACATTGCCATCACTTTAGCCCAAACTGGTTCAATAGGCAAAGAACATAGAGCAAAGTGGATAGTCAGTGTGTTGCCTTTCCTGCAGAGACCACATCCCAGCTCTAGACCTGCTGTGTGATCCCAGTGAGTGAGAGAGAATGGGAACACACATCTTGTGTAGGCATTTCATCTGCAGGTGTGTGCTGGATACAACACTGAGAGTGAATGAAGGGGATGCAAGGACAAGGGAGGTGAAAGGAAAGCAGACCAACCTCTTGGGGATGGACAGCCTGATGACAATTCTGAACGTTCTTCTTCAGCCATCCTGCCCTGCTCCTAAAGAAATGACCAGTGATTGTGTCAAACAGCAAAGACAGGTATCGTGTTTTAACCTCAAGTGGCAACTGAGTACTGTAGGAAGCTG
>WBNQ01035504.1:1817-26115 GCA_013401375.1 Spizella passerina
AAAATACCACGCATGATTGATCTCAAGGCTGCTTGCCGATCCAAAGACAACACAGCGCGGCAGTCAAATATACATTTTATGGGCTTTTGTCTGTTTTGCAATAACAGTGGAAAGCATTCTTTAATTAAAATTTAAAACCGTAACTGATTAATTTTCTGTGTAAACAATCCCTGTAAACATGGAAAGTCAGCATTTTAAGGGCAGAGCAGTATAAATTTTGCTTCCTCTCCCGGGTGCTCAAGGGAGAGATGGCAAGAAGGGAGGGGGAGTGCAGGAAGAGACCCAGGAGGGGGAAAAAGTTCAAGGCCTTGGTGTTCTGTACTCAGCGTACACCAGCTGCAGGATCTCGCCTGCTGCCCATTTCTCTGTGCAGGAATGTTGGCATAGGCTCCCTGCTCTCGCTGGGCTATGATTTATTCTCCCTCAGATGCTCGAGGCTGATTTCCAGAGCACCCATTCCCCCCACGACATGATGCTGCAGCGCTGAGTCGTGCAGAGGGATGCCTGGCTCCTGGAAAATGCTCTTAGCAGATTGTCTGCAGATATTTCCACTTCTAATGGCATCAGTGGTTAAAAAAGTTTAGTTGTAGCTCCTTTCTTGCCTCTCTTGTCTTTCACTGGAATTTTGTTATTATCTTCTGTTGGGCATTCATGGAAAGCTTGACAAATGTTAAAGTCTAGGTCCTCAAAATGCCTTTTTTGTGGGATTCAGGTAGCCACAACAGAAGAATTTTGTTTAAGTTTCTAAAGTCCTGTGGGCGAGGTCAACCTTATTGATCTCTGGGTGAGGAAAGCAGCAGTGGACGACTGAAGTCTGGATTCTTCCATGGGGACTGCAGGATAATGTGTTTATCCTTAGGGAAAAAATCTTGACACACAGCATGAGTGGAAAGGCTTCCATCAACAAAAGAAGTGCTAGATCTGACACTCAGGATCCACTTTACCACCCTCACAAACTGAGATAATCCTTCATGCAAGCAGGTTTTAGCCATATCTGTGTCCAGTGGCTTCAATGGGTCTCCTTTGGAGAAAGATACCACTCCAGGGTAAAAACTGGAGTAGTGAGACTATGTCAGTGTTCCAGATTTTCCTTCGTTACTTTTTACTTTAGAAAATAAAAAAAAAGCCCCATAGCATAGGTGTCAATATTTGACCTGTTCTTTTCCTCAGCTGCTGTTAAATGGGAGAACTTTCAAAGCTGTGGTTCAAAAGGGTCAAGTGAAAGCTCTGTGGTGAGAAGAGTGGCAGCCCCTCTGTCTTTAGCACATCTATTGTAATACAAATGCATAAAGAAATTAATATTGAGCTATTATAAATGCTCCTCTTGCTGCTACTCCTTTGCCTGTGGGCTTGGAGGAATTTTATTGATGATTTTAGATTGTGTTGTTCTCGGAATAAAAATTTTAAAAAATTGAGATTCAAACCAAACACAGTTCTGATCTGACTGGAAGGCTTTGATGGCACATGAGAGTTATTTCTTGTAATATGAGCCTTTGCCACCTTGGCCATCCCAGCTGCCTTGCCTTAGCTGAACATTTAACTGATTTTTCCTCATGCTTTCTTTAGTCTTTTTTGCTTTGCAGGAACCAAAATGCAATATTCCTCCCCAATAACACTCTTTCCTGCTTCTTCCCAAACAAGCATCCCCAAGAGACAAATTCCTCCGGAGGTCCAGCTCTGTGAAACATTCACAAGGATGTCTCCCACTGCTACAATCTTGGAGAGAATCCTGCCATCTCACACAGCCCCTGCAGCTATTTGGTGAAACGGATCCAGCTAAAGTTAATGGTAAAACATCTGCTGGAGTTTTACCCAGCAACTTTAATGGAGCCAGGATGTCAGCCACTGAATTTTGGCACTCTGCAGCAGACAAATATTGTGATCTGAGATTCTCAAGACAGCTGGCCTCCAACCTTCCTGTCTGCACACTAGAAACAATTTCAGAGTTTATCAGTTCTGTATCATAATCAGTTCACTCAGCCATAAAACCTGTTGGTCTCCTTACTTAACTATTTACCTACCTGCTTACCCACTAAAATGGCCATTAACTCTCTTATTCCAGCCAGTTATATTCTTACCAATATGTGTCTGGGTTTAAAGGAAGGACACTTCATGACTTCAAGCATTTTCCTCCAAATAATTTGTCCCCAGCATTTCTAAATCTTTTTTCCTTTACCACTGTTGAAAAAGGACCAAGTGAAGCTCAGAAGACATATGTAGAAATTACTTTTGTTAGCAGGGAATGTAGATTATACTGGAAGTGTTCTAACAGTTTAGCTAAGTGTGGACACTGATGTGTCAGAGTGCTCTACTGACAGCTTCTTTTCCTCATCTTCACACTCCTGGCACTCAGAAAAAAAAATGAAAGAGCACACAGTCCAGCACAGTTTGGAAAATTTTGGAAAATCCAAGGCAGAAATGGTGTAGCCCCCAAGATTTGGCTCCTCCAGGCTGAAAGCAATTTACTGTAGCTGTTGCACAGGCTGTTTGTTGAGGAGGAGATGATTAAACAGGACACTCTATTCAGAGCTCGTGGTCACTTAGAAGATCTTGGAAGCATTCCTGGAGAAGGACACAGCCAACTGAAGCCCAAGCCTCGCCTTGCAAAGCCATCCCCATCGCACACAAAAGCGTCAGGAGCTGTTCCCATTCCATATTCAATTCAGCATAAGTACTCTTTTAAATGTTAGTGAAAGGGAATATCAGCCAGCCACAAAAAAGGACAATTACCTTATAGTTTTGAACTAAAGAGCCAATCTTTCTGCATTGAAATGAAACCTGAAAGGCACAAGCAAGGGGCTAAGGGGAGGAGGGACTGGGAAAAAGTGGGGGGACACAGGCGAGGGACGGGACTGAGATGAGAAAAAGACTTCAGAAGCTCCGGCGTTTGCTCAAGAGCCCTTATGTCTCTGAATGGTGCTATTTCTCTCATGCTACAGAGCCACAAAGTTGTTTCCACCCCCACCCCTCCTTCCCCTGGCAATGCGAACAAGATCATAAACGTCAGATGCAGTCTTGTCGCTTTAATGGTCTCATGGCTATGAATAAAAATGGCGCGGTAACAGATTTGTTAATTGACTTTATGTGCAACTGGCATACATTAGGCAGCTCCGTTAGCACCGCTCACAAAGCTGGATGTGTTGCTGCTCGCTCCCACCGCCATCGAATTAAACTTTTAACAGTTGAGAGACCAGAGGGTTAAGCCTAGGAGGCTGGAGTGATATTTTCACTGCCTTTGATGACACACTAAAATACAGAACGTCTCATTTTGCAGCAGAACATTGAGTCTGCGAAGCCGATGTACATGTGGTTACTATTTGCAGAATTTGGCATTTTCTATGAATAGCATAAAACAGGCAGTGGATCAGCTGTCATGTTTTGACAGGGTTGTCCTTTTTTTCCGAATGCCATTCTTTCTTTTTTTTCCCTTTCTTTCTTTCTTTTTCCCTTCATTTTTTTTCCTCCCCTTTATGCCATAAATCCACATTTATTCCTTTTTTCCACAGTGGTCTATAAGCTGGTGAATATTACATTAAAAAGACAGTCTGACCATGCTTCCAAAGGTACAAGAAACCTTCTATCATGACAGATTGTGAACTCCCGGATGAGAAGAGAAGGGAATAACGTTTGTGCATATGGACCAGTATATGGGATTTGATCAGACATCAAGATTTTAAATGCAGATTGCACAAATATCCATCAGGACTCGTGTACACCTGAAAATCATCATGCCATGAGGCAGGTTTGAGATGTGCCCTTGGGATCTGTGCTTGAATCCTGACTCTTTGATCTTCACAGGGCAAATGGACTCAATTTTTCCTTTCCTTGAGATCAAGAATGCAAGACTAATTTTGAGACACTTATATCTGTCATGTCTTATAGCAAATATTTGAATATCCTGGTTTTGATGCATGATTTTCAAAATGATGAGATATTTCATCCCATGGCACTATGGTATCTGTTAAGAGGAAAAACAAAAATCACCACAAATTTTTATCTCAAAAGGAAATTGATGTTGACACATTTATCCAGTGCCAAAGTCTCAAGCTGACCCTTCTCACCCATGGATCCATGAAGGCATAGACAGAGAATTTAAATTTCTTAGCTTAGTGTATTTTGAAAGACCAGACATGAAGAATGCATCGCTCAGGAAGAAGCTCACAGACCACAGCTCCTCTGCTTGCTCCATGTAGGGGTGGCCAGGTCATGGTCTGTGCTCAGGCTTGGAGAGATCTTCACTTTCCAGCACTTTTTGTGTGCTGCCCATCCACAGAAGAGTGGGCAGGCTTTGCCAGCAGCCATGGCATTTCAGGGCACAGGCCAGCCGGCGCCTCCGTGCGAGCAAGGGCTCCAGGAGAGCCAGGAACGAAGTCGATCTAAACAACAGAGTTATTGCTCAAACTCTAAACTCTCACTCTCTCCCATCTGTTCACCCTCACCTCCGAGGCATCTCCTTCACCTTCACGCACCACAGAGGTTGGCTTGGCTCATTGTCTCCTGAACGCATTCATATTTTGGGATGCCAGATTCAGGCTTTTAATACGGTTATTGGCACTCCACATCACATCCAGAGATGAAGATCCCTGTCTGCTGATATTTCCTTCTTTCTTTATCATGTTCTTTAATTAGATTAAATTTTAGATTAAATTTCCCAGCATTCAGAAGTGAACAGGAAAATTACTCTTCTGTTTTGTTAGTCGATAAACACACCAGTTTTTTTTTATTGATGAGTTAATATTCTATAAACAATGGATTGACCAGAATCTTCTGCCCTCAGCTCTGCTGCTTCTCTTAAAATTTTCTGCTAATAGTCTCTCACAGTGGTTCTAAGAAACAAAATTATTAAAAGAGGTAGAACGCCAAAATAAATAGTTTAATATGAAATTATATTTCTTTGTGGTAAATTTCAAAGCAAGATCCTTCCATACCAAGGGCAGAGGCACCTTTATGCTTGAAAACCATTGTGTGAAATGTCTGAAATTGGGAGGACTGTGCCTGTTAGAGGGGCTTCATTCCAATTCACTGTTTTGCCCACAAATTTTTGATGCTTCCTGGACATATTTCTTTCTCTTTTAAATTTTCTACATAGCCTGTCTTGACAAAAGCATATTTCAGGTCAGACATAGGCTGATCAAGGAAGCTTTTAAACTCTCTTGCTGACCTGGAATTAGTAGATTCATGCAACTTTCCACCAAACCCAGTACACCATAAAATAAGTGTTTTACGCTACAGCGGTATTGCTGGCAATGCATAAAATAAATGTCCTGTATGTGCAACACCATAACTTCAGTCTAAAACACTATCTACAGATTTAATAGATGGATAGATATTGCTTTGGTTGCGCAGGGCCTAACACTGCACTGTTTGTCTTTGGTTTTTTAATGCATTATTTGGCTGAACACATTTAATGACAGTGAACAGACGAGATCTACACAGATACACAAGCAAACTTCCACAGGCCCATGACATCCCACAGCTTTGTAACAGCAGAGGTCATAGAACTTACTTTTTATCACCCATTCATTCATCCTCCAAATCTCTCTTTAATTAATTTTTTGTCTCACTATCTTGATCTTTGTGTCTTAACATTTTAATAATGAAAATTATTTTGTTTAAGCAACAAAAGGCAATGGGCCCTTGGCAACGGACAAGTGGAATATATAAGGAAATTGTATTCATTTCAGGTGAGCTGTACCAAAATGTTGTTTAGGGAAGCAGAGAAAATAAATTATTCACTAGGGAATAAAACTGGTATAAGCCAAAGGGGACATCCATGCTTTGATTCTGAGCATAACATTGCTTCTGGTTGAGGTATTACACCTCCAGAAATTAGCTTTATGAAAAAATTCAGCTGTTCACTGTTCTTTGTCAATGTACATACCTGAAGGTAGGATGTATGCACAACCAGCAGGCAACTCAGCTGTCACACTTCCAATCATCACCCTCCTAGAGCAAGTTTCCCCCTTTCCAAGTCAGGCCAGCCCTTGCAGATACTCTATTTTACATAGCCACAAATTTATCAGCATAATTCTTTTCCAAGTGGAGCATTCAATATGTTACCAGGCCAAAATGTGTATCAGTGTTGACTCAGTAACACAACCTACAGTGGGTCAAGGTAGTAAACTGAATAAATCTTTTATAACTCTCTCTTACTCAGCAGTTACACCAGTGCTTTGTGGGTCCACGGACCAGGAAACACAAATCACTGCATGGGGATGGTTTCCTTCCTTCTTTCCTCAATAGATGGAAAAAAATATTTGGGTAATTGTAATTTTGTAATTGCAATTGAATGCCTTTGGAAGAGGAAATGGTTCTTATTTCAGTAAGCCTAACAGTGTTGTGATGTTCTTTCCAGAATGAAATATTTGGAAGTTAGTGGCTTCTTTGAAAGTGTCATTGGTTTTTAAACTTTTCTCTTGCATTTTATAACATAATTTTGATTGTAAAATTTTCAAATCTGAGAAGATAATACAATATTTTCATTTTCTCAATAGCTTTCACTTAAACTTGACTGTATTTTCCCACACTACCATAACAAAAAACCCCAAAATCCAACCAAAACCCAAACATGGCAAATATCCAACATTAAGGTTTTATTGAGGATCCATGGAAATAAATTTCAGATCCTTCAAAAAAAGAAAATTTGATTTTCCACTTTACCACAAACCAATGTGTGCCATAAATCAAATGCTAGAAGCATACCTCTTTTCAGTCTTTGATCTTAGCATACAGCTCAGGGAAAGGCCAAACCAAGAGAGCTTTTATTTTCTACTACACTGAGCCTGCTTTGTTAGATGAAACTGTGGGTTGGCTTCCTTCTTCAGCTGGAATTGGCCTTCCAAACATAGCTGGATTATTAGAATTAAATCAGAGGAACGCTGAAAGCTAACTGGGCAACGGGAAGAAGAGGTCCCCGTGTGTCCTCTATTTCATAAAAATAAGAATTGGATTGTCGTTTTTATTATTCCAGTGAGGAAAAGACATTTAAAAGAGGCTGGCTGTGGGGCAAGAGAGGGAGGGATTGCTCCTCATCCCACATGGAGATTCTCCTGCCCTGATCTGAATTTGGGTGGATTACGCCGTGTCCCTTTCCTGCATGTTGAAATTGTGTTTTCAGTCCCCACTTGATATTACACGCAAAGATCATTGCCCTTTCCCGTCCACACACACACACACACACAAAAGGCATCTTTTTTCATTATTATTTTCTTTCCTTTCTTTTCCTGCTTCAGCTGTGGGTCCAGCTGGGGAAGGAGTGGGAAAAGGCATGAGGTGGGAGGAGTGGGATGAAACGGAGGGAGAGGAAGGGAGCGTTTGTGCGTGGGGGACGCGGTGTCCTCCGGGGAGGCAGTTCCTGTCAGGGAGATTACAATGGTTGTCATCTGTGTGATCAAAAAGGAGGGAAACACTGCAGAAGGGATGAGTCTCCACAGCTGTGAAGGGCTGTTAATAACATCACCACGCAAGCCCACACCACCCTCACCAGCGCTGCTCTCCACGGGAGGAGAAGAGCAAAGTCCCTGCAGAAATTGGCACAAAGCAGCTGCCCCCAACCCGGGCACTGTGGGCACGGGGGCTGCCTGGGCCAAAACGCAGACACGAGACACATGCCACCCCCTCCCAGCAGCAAGGACTTTTATCCTCCTTACTTTTTGCTTCTGCATGGTAATTATTCTTTTTAACAACAGAATATTTGGGAAAGGAACAAGTATTGCTGCAGAAAGAAAAAAAAAGTGTTTATGAATAATGGAACATTTCAAATCCATCTGGTTTCCGAGACATTTTTTAGTTTCTTGCTACAGCCAATTATATAGCATGCTTGAGTGATAACTGGTTTTATCCTCAGGCTCATTCTGCACACTAATTTCTACACTGATAGTTGCTACCAACCTCTGAGGTTAGTAGCCATATGGTAGTCCAATATGGCACTTAATACTACACTTGTTATACAGTAAGCAGTATTCCAGCAATCATAAATCCACATTGTAGTAGGCACTGTAAAAAAGCTGCGAGTCCTTTTTCTGAGTTTTGGCAGTGATGGCTATTTTTAATTTAATTTCAAGGACATTATAGAATCATTTGCGACTCTTTTTTAAATTTTTTTTCCTTCTCTGTTTTATTGCTGATGAAAGTCAAATTGCTGGCACCAATCCTTCCTGTAAATGGCAAAGACAGTGGAGAGCGATAGTTCTTTTCCTAGCAGAGGATCTCCTGATACTGATGCTTCTGTCAAATTGATCCCATCCAGTAGGAATTGGAAAGCCTCCTCCAAATTGTGCTCTGTGTTGCTAAACAAGTGCCAGTCACTAGAAATAGCAAAGTGGCATTTTGTGGGCTATCCATCTTGCAAAATAATAACCACTCTTAGCATTAATTCAGGGATTTTATCACAATATCCTCATCTGATGAGCCATAGCACAGGCTTGTTAAGGCAAAGCTGGTCATTATTGTACCTACCACACACATCAGAGGCGCAGGAAGATAAACAGAGTCATCAGGATAAATGTGAATCCTTTCCAAACCAGGAAGGGAATGTAGGTGTCCTGGCTCCCACACCTCTACAAGCATTAAGTCAAAGACTTTCACAGGGGGGAAATACTCCCATGTAAATGCACAGGAAATTGCATCGAAAACAAATCCATCCTTTCATCAACCTATTCTCATTTCAGCACCATATTTCCTATGAGGTTGAAAAATCTGCTGCATGAGAGCATATGTTCCTTCAAAACTCATTTCAGATGTAACTTTTTTTAGGTTTCACCTCCTCTTCATGCTTTCTTTCCATAAATTGCTTTCCAGGGCTGTTGTTTTTTCCTATTTATTTGCTCAGCAATCATTAAGAACTACCTGATTCAAAGAGGGCTCTTCATAAAGTGTGTTGGACAATACAAAAGATACTCTGGTGTAAGAAGTCAATTAATAATTTTCACCTCTATTAAAAAAAAGGAAAAAAACCCAAAAAAACCTCACCAAATACACAGAACAAAAAAATAACAGTTGTCCTGTATTTACATTTCTTCCAAAAAGAAGTGCATTTACATTTTCCTCCCAAATCTATAAAGATTCTTTCTTTCCCCTGGTGCCTCTAACAATTAATCAGCAAATATAACTTCTAAGGAAGTTTTATGGTACATGGACTACAATCTATTGTGGAGGGAAGTTATTCTACATGAAGCTGAGCTGGAGGAGCTAGAATAAATACACTAAATTTTACCCCTGACAGACAAGTAGACTGAGGGATTCAGGGAAATTCATATGATGGTAAGGGCCAACCTGACCCAATGGCCTGCAAGAGGATGGAGAATTAGCTGCCTCTTATCCCAGATGAAGTCTGAAAATAGAGGACACTCAGGACAGCTATAAAGTGGACATGAGTTTTGATATAATAACACCGTGTTATTTTAACTGCTAGCTGTAACCTCAGAGTCATTACAGGGCTCAGCAATGTAGCTACCAAGTTTAAGCTGTACTAACAGAAGGAAAGGAACACTTAAAACATAAAGGAAGCAGTGTCTTTGTGTTTGACTACCTGAGGCTTAAGAACCTGTTATCGGAAATCGTGAGCATCTTTCATGTGATTTCATCCTGGAATGAAAAGCAGCAACTCACAGGATTTCCATAATTATTACATTTGATTTAACTCAGAGAGAAGACCTGTAATCAACCCCACTGATACCCTTGCTTTGCTTGTATGGCTGTTAGCACCACAGCCCCATGTGTAATTTTCTATACCTCCTTTCATATCAGGTGTAGGAGGCACTCCACTATCAGCTTACAACAACCTGAATTTGTAAACAGCCTACCTGGTCCTTATCTCAGCATTGAAGTGTGCAAGTTATCTAACTGCAAAAGTCAGCACAGAGATATTTATTTTGCCTGTGAAAACAGATCTTGACCTTTGAATTCAAGTCACTCATTTCCAGAGCTACATGTGGAGAAGTGGGAAAAATCAGGGATGCAGTCCCTTGACTCAGAGAAGTTGCTGAACTCAAGAAAGATGTTGGGCAAACTGTAGGTCACCTTGAGACAGAAGGTTTTGTTCTTCTTATCTGACAGTATCGTCTCTGAACAAACTGATTTTAATTTTGTCTTTGCCTCTGCAATAAGGGGATTTTATCCTGGCTGGTTTGCTTGTGTTTCTCTGTCTTCATGTAAGTGTGATTTCAGAAAAAGGAGGCCTGACTTTAATTTTTCATTAATTTTGTTTGTTTGTTTTTTTTCTTCAAGAGGTTTTTTTTTACTGTTTAGAGTATTTTTTTCCCCAAACAGGAAATTCCTCTCTGGGCTCATCTATTTGGATGTTTACCAACAAGCTTTTCCCTTAGTTAGCTTATTCCACCTACAAACTCAGTCAGTAAAAGGCAATCCTGAATAAGAATATGCATGCAAGTGGAAAGGAAACATGGGTATTTTACACCAAAAGAAGCTAAATTCTCTAGTATCTCTTTATTGTAGTACAATTTCATTTGTAAACAAGCTTAAGGAAGACAGTGCCCTGTCTAGTGGAAGATGTTCCTGACCTGGTTTGGGAGTTTGAAGGAGATGATGTCTAAAGTCCCTTCCAATTCAAGCTGTTCTGGGATTCTATGAAAATCTAAAAGGGATTTTTTTGTTTTTCTTTTAGGAAAGTGACATTTGGGACTTGGCAGCATTGTGGTTGTCTCTGCAGTTACCATCTCTTCTTACTAGCTGAAGGAGGGGGGATAATGTGTATATTTTCAAAACTATCGTCTTTCTCTGGTTGTGAAGAACCACAGAATTATCTTTCTTTTTTTTCTTTACATGTAAATACATTCAGTTGTGACTTCTTAGACCCATTTTTTGATGATCTATCAGTCGAGTAGCCCAAAATCTGAAGATAACTTGAATGGATTGGCAGTTGGAATATTCCCCAGGAAGCCAGGACCATCTTGCTGGGAAGAGCCTGTGCTGTGGATGACACAAGGAGGAAAGTCAAAAGAAGCACAAGGAGTCAGCGAATGCATTTGAAAATTAAAAGGAGGAGGGGAAAAAAAAAGAAAAAATAAAAACACAATAGAGACAGAAAACAGTTTTCAGTATTCACCAGCTCTCCTCATCACTCCAGCCCAGGGCTTTGGAATAGACCCAGTGGAGGGCAGCCTCCTCTCCACATTTCTGACAGACGGGGCATGCTGCTCACCTTTCCTGCCATCTAGTTTGTGTTTTGACAATTCGGGATGGAAACTCCAGCAAATATATGCAGAGAGCGAAGATCCCCGGCTCCCCTTCTCCTCCTGAGGAAGTTAGCCAGGCATTGCAGAAATGTGATGCGTGAATAACACAGAGTCTAAGCAGAAAATGAGTACGTTTTAAACAAGTCCACTGGAAAAGAATTAGCAGTGAAACTGAAAAGAGCCATATGCCAATAAGGGGGAAAGTGACTCGAAGTGACACGCTGTAATAATATAATTGAGTTAGGATTAAATTGCAGAAGGATAAAAGCAAGGACGGAGCTAAAAAGGTAGAGGCTGAGACATGTGCTGCCTTGTTAAGAGGAAGATGGTCAACAGGAGGGGATTCTCTTGCCGTTTTCCTTTCATTTATAATTAGGCAGTGAAAGTACCAGGGGCATGTCAAGCCATTTGAGGGTTTAAATAAAACAGCATTTCCCTGAACCATCGTGGCTCAGTTTCAGCATCCCCCCCATCCCCCACGACTCCTTGGAAGCAGTGGGAGTCTCCAGCTATCTCCTCCTGTGGGAAACCCTCCCTGGCAGACAGCATCCGGACCTTCTCCGTCTCCCACCCTCGATCTTTATTGTTAAGGGAAAAGGGGAGGTGGCAAGGGTGTGAGGCACCCTTAAGAAATCCCCTGTTTATTTAAGAGTTTTTGCAGACAGGGGTATGGGGGAGGGCTTCTTTTTTCCTCCCCTGAATTCTCCTCTATTAATATATTCCATTTAAATTGCTCACGGCACCATGTACTAATTAGGACTAGAATGACAGTTTGAGGAGAACAACTGAACCCACTTGAACTCTTGGAGTTCAGAGTTCATGCACATATGGGAAAAACATCTTCCCATTTATTTCTGCAAATACTCTGCACGTATCATGGAAAATATAGCTGATATGTATGGAAAGAGCTGATCCTGATGGCTCCTGTAGACACTTCAGATTGCAGCCAAAGAGATTTGAAATGCTCATTTAAAGACAACACTCACTGAATTGGTTCTGCTGGTGATCACACATTGAGTTGCACTGATTTAAATGAAAGTGTTAATTTGATACCAGTTTAGATCTACCAGCACAAAAGCACAATGGATGTCCCAGGGCATGTTAAAGCAGGCTCATTCCAGTTCAGAACAAGTCAATGAAGAACAGTTTTCAGCTACACTAAGACAAGATTGCTACACAAAGCTACACAGAGCTACATGGAGCTGGGCAAAACCAGGAGGTTTTCAAGTGCAGCCAGGGCCTTTGTGTTACTTAATCTCAGAGCAGACATCTCAGCACTTACCATCAGTGGATAGTCAGTGGTTTTTGCAACATTCATGTAATAATAGCAATATTTAGTGATTGCAAGCATATATCTTACAGCATTTTAGCCAGGTGTGTAAATTGTAGCAGGCACACACATTGATTTAAGTTCCCAAAATCAATTTTCCTATTTTGATGGCTTTTATTTTGTCCATTTGAAACTACCCTTCAGGTGCTGACTTTGAACCACTCCCATTCCCAGTATAGAGCATCCAAATATTGACTTGTTCCAGCTTAATGAAATTGATTTTGACTTCTCACCTTTTATTATTTTGGCGGGAGGTTGTGTGCAGACCAAGTCTGTAATGAAACAGGATGATTTACTCAATACCACACAGCAAATCAGTGCCACAGCTGGAGATAAGAGCCGACTTCTACAGAGAACCACCACGCAAATTTGGACTACAAGTCTTGAAAATCAGCAGGCTTGGATTGTCTGAAAACTCCAGTTTATGTGTTGGTTTCCTTCCAATCTGTTAAGGAGAGGTTTCTATAAGAATAACTTGGCTGAAATGTCTATGTCTGTCCCTGATCTCTTACTGTTATTTTCACAGAGTCATAGAATGGCTTGGGTTGGAAGGGATCTTAAAGATAATTTAGTTCCTTTCCCTTTCCCTTTCCCTTTCCCTTTCCCTTTCCCTTTCCCTTTCCCTTTCCCTTTCCCTTTCCCTTTCCCTTCCCTTTTCTTTCCTGCCTTGCCTGTGGTGCCCACATCTCTTTTGTACCACTAAATGTCTCAAGAGGGAATTAGTTGCCATGTGGTTTATTTGCTCTTTTTCCCTCCCATTCTCTCAGCCTGAGGAGTTTAGGAGTAATGCTGGTGGTTTGGTGGAAGCACATTGCAAGTCTTTGGAGACACAAGCAATTCAAAACCAATCAATGCATCTATAAATCCTTGTAAAACTCAGATCCTGAATACCTGGTTACTCTTTCATTATGCACTGACCCAACAAATGAGGCTGGGGTATTCCTAAGACACTCTTCATTTTTCACTCTGTGCTGTGCTCTGTGTTATTTCTCCATGGCATGCATAAAGGAAAAAAATGTGTCTTGTAAACATTGATCTACTTATTATTCTGCTTGTTTGGATAGCCTTAAAAATGGATATTTATCTACAGTTTAGGTGTCTTAAACACAGACTGGGTACCCAGACATAACACGAATGTGGTTGTACAGAGACCATCCGTGATGGCTGTTCTCAAAGCACTCATATCCCATATCCTAAACCCGATTTTTACCTCCTCCAGGAGCCAGCAGTTTAGAGTAACTCCTTTGGGAGCACAGATTTCTGCAAAGTCCACCATGAAAAGCTACCTTCCTTAGGTGTTAACGGTTGAGGCCAACTGTTCTGCTTTTTCAAGGCTGGAAGTAGTAAACTGTAAGGATTTCAGGCAACATATATGTAATGACTGACAGCCGAAATATAGAGACATAAAGAAATGGGTGTCAGGGCTAATGCAGTTCTGCACATCTCCATCACACATTTCAGACATGGGCATTTTTCTTTTTCAGCCTCTGTGTTTTAAAACAAACCAGATTGGGGCCATTGCTGCCTGTAGATTATGGCCCTCGAAGTGATAAACATGCTGTTCCATTGCTATTTGCCCCATGAGATAAACATTTCTGATGGATTTTTCTGACAAAACTGAGAAACCTAATAATCGCAACGTCAGAAAAAAAGTGAAAACTGATTCAGTTTGATCCCCGAAGGACAGGAGAGAGAAAACAGCAATAGGAGATACAGTTCTGTAGGACTGAACTTGTCAAAGCTCTTTTAGACTGCTTTGAATAAGCACATCCGCTTGGTGTTATAAATAAAGGTTTCAGACGGCAATTTGCATGGATTAGGATTGTTAACGTTTATCAATTGCTGGGTTTTAAAGAACTCCCAAATTCTTGATAGGAGTAACTCTTTGTAGTGAAAGATTCATGGTGGGAGTGAAAAAAAATCCCATGAATTTCAAGCTACAGATGAGAGAAAGCAAAGCCATCCAGATCTAAACTGAGATACCATTAGTGGTTCCCATAAATCAAATCATGTTTATAGCAGGGATACAGTTGAATTACCATCTGGACTTTTTAACCTCAACATTTATTTCCGAACCCTCCTCCAATATTGAAAGTAAACTTAACCCTTCCTTTCATCTTCAGGACTTTGACCTGGTGCCAGTTCTTATTTTGAAGGAATGATCTGATTTTTGATGGGGACAGAATGTCACACGTGGCATGAGGTTGGAAGGACTGGGAGTTTCTTGCAGAAGACAAAGTCGTAAAAGAAATAAAATATACTCGGTCTTAAATGAGATCAGCTGAATAGAGGGTCAGTGGGAATGAAGTCAGGGGGAGGATAAAGAAAGGAGGGTTCATTTTAATTCAGGTAGAGGACACAGATGGGGTCCAAGGACAGTGTAGCAAAACATGTAACAGTCAAAAGGAACTTCTATTCTCTCAGGATATGTGGGTTTACTGGGAGGTAGATGGGTGATGAAGAGCTGGATCCTGTTTTCATTGGTGTTAATAACAAAACTGTCATTGCCTGGAATAGACCATCCACCTACTTGTTTGCAAGTGGGAACTTTAACCCTTTACTGACAAAACAAATCAAGCTCATATCAAGCAAGTTTTAAAGTTTCAGGAAAAAAAAATATCAAGTTATCTGGGTTCAAGTTTCTTTGGGGTGTGTGTGTTGGGTTTTTTTCTGCTTTTTTTTTACATTTTTTTCCCCTTCCTTTCAGTCTACCTCTGAACTTCCTGATTCAGTCAAGGAGCTGCCAAAGTAGTTAGTAAAGGATATTGTTGTGCTATTTCCAGCTCAGGAAGTTGTAGACAGGTGGGGGTCAGTCTTTTTTCCCAGGTAAAAAGTGACAGGACAAAAGGAAACAGCCTCAAAGTGCTTTGGGGGAGGTTTAGATTGGATATTAGGAAAACTTTCTTCACTGAAAGGGCAGCCAAGCATTGGAACAGGCTGTCCAGGGAAGTGGTGGACTCACCATTCCTGGAAGCACTCAAAAGCTGTGTAGAACTGAGTTCTTCCAGTAACAGGTAACAGGGATCTCTATAAGGGCAGCATGAGTGAAACCTCATTGTGGGTACGTAGGGCTGTGAGCCAAGCATTTGCACAAATATACACATATTTGCCACACAAGTGACTGTAGTGCCTTTGACTGGCTGAAAGGGTGAGATTCAAGTAGGGAAATCATCCTGGGATTATGCCACGTGGCTGGGTGAGTCCCCTGCTCTCCTAGCCTTGGATATCAATCACGATTCTTTTCTTTGAGGGCAGTTTCCCTGAAGAAAATAAATGTCTTCCCACCTCCTCTCCAAAGCTGTTTTTGTAAATGTCTTCGGTGTCATATGTTTCAAAGTGAGCTGAACTTTTTTTATTCAGTCCTTGTTAGACACAACCTCATATTTCACACCCCAGCTGGTGCCAGGATCCTCTTGGTCTACTGGCGACATTACTGCCATTTCCTATCTCTCCCCTTCCTGAATTTACCTAACCCAGAGCTCTGGCCTTTTGTTGAAATGATTTTCTGCCTTTCGGCCCTGCGTGCCGTGTGTCAGATTATGTGCAAAAGGTCTCAACCCACTTCCCCTGGGTTTAGACACAGGATGAGGAAATGAAGAAGAGTGAAGTTACTGATTTCGTTTTGGAGGTCAGGGTGGGTCTTCTTGGGGTAGAACTGGAGTCCTAAGAGCAAATGCTGCCATTTGTTATCCATATTTTGTCAAACAAACAAGAAACCCCAACAATTATTCATGCCAAGTCGGAAATACTTCTCAAAACAGCTGACAAAAGAGAACAGGAGGACAATAGGTGGATGGTGAGATTATATTTATACACGCTTATATATATAGCCCAGACACAGATATCCAGGTTTGTTGGAAACAGTCTGAAGACACGAGGAACAGTCTGACAATCATCTCTGGACTGCTCAAGTGGGCAGGCTGCCTTGTCTGCTCAGTAATTCTCTGATAGCATTGTGCAGTCTGATTAACCCACACTGGAAACCTGTAACATCAAAAGGGTGTCTGAAACCCTGCCAGGAGAATGTTTCCCACTACTGGGGAATCCCAAAATTGGCCATGTACGGGAGTGCACAGCTTCCAATCCAGCAGCCTGAGGCCATGCTGAAAGCAGAGGCAGGAGAAAACATCAGTGCCAGCCTTGCCCTCCTCTGTGGGGAGAGGATGTGCCCTCACGTGTGCTGCTGGAACAGGACCTGAGTGGCCTCCTCAGGGTGAGCTGGGTGATGCCCAGAGCTGCTGAGGACAGCCAGTCCATGCCTTAGGGTGAGCTGGGTGATGCTCAGAGCTGCTGGGGACAGCCAGCCATGCCTCAGGGTGAGCTGGGTGATGCTCAGAGCTGCTGAGGACAGCCAGCCCATGATTCAGGGTGAGCTGGGTGCTGCTCAGAGCTGCTGAGGACAGCCAGCCCATGATTCAGGGTGAGCTGGGTGCTGCTCAGAGCTGCTGGGGACAGCCAGCCATGCCTCAGGGTGAGCTGGGCGATGCTCAGAGCTGCTGAGGACAGCCAGCCCATGCCACGGAGGAAAAGCCAAAGTGCAACGAGACCCATGGGCATCTCCCTCTCCTGATGATTTGGGCAGCAGATCTTAGTTTCCTGGGTGAGCTCCACACTGAGCACATTTTCCTGCCTTTCTCCCCGTGCCACTGACTGGCAGTGTCACGCTGTCACTGTGCCCCTTGCACAGATCTGGTGGCAGTCCAGGAATGCAGACCCCAACCTGCCTGCTCCAAATCTGCCGGTTTCCTCTCGGATCTGTGCAACAGCACTGCAGGGGGAAGAAAAACAAACAAAGAAGCAAACAGACGGAAAGACAGAAATCCAAAAGCGCTTCCTCTCCCTCCGCAGGTTGTTGGTTGTACCTAGAGCTCTGTCTGGTTTATGTATGCATTCAGAGTAAGTTCTCTGAGGAGTATCCTGCAGTCATTTCTCAGCTAGTGTGAACAAACTCATTAACAGCTCCTTTACTGGAATGATAAGTTGTTTCTTAATGAAGGGAAAAATAAATACCCTTGCTAACCCAGGCTCCATCACTAGAAGTCACACATCATTCTTAAAGAGTCCTTATTTTCCACCAGAGACATTTGTGTACAGCCCTTAAACAAAATGAAAGAGCCTGTTTCTCTTTCTTAGACGCTCTTTTAGATGCTCAAACTGCACAGCATTTCTTAGGTGCTTTCCAGAGTTTTATCCCAGATTTGAGCACCTTGTGCTCAATAAGACAAAAATAATGATCTCAAACACCACCCATTTTAAGAAGGCCAGGTTTGTAGCACTTAAAACACAGGACTGGGGCTCAAGAGATTTGGGATCTATTCCAAGCTCTGCCATTGACCTGCTATGTAGTTTTACTTGTAAGGAACTCACTTAAGCTCATTGTGTTTCAATGTGCCCATTTGTGAAATGGAGATAATAATGCCAAGCTCACAAGGGGGCTGTAAAGGTTAATTAAATAGAGTTTTTAGGTGATTTCCCTTCTCTGGATGAAAATCATGATAGATGTATTGTTTATTAATGAAATTAGTGCAAAAATCACAACTGAATTTTTGCAGTGAAAAAACGCATGGTGGTTTGTTTGTGTATGCGAAAAATGCCAATATATAAATTTTTTAAAATTTTTTTCAAGCTGTATTGATTCAGTTTAAACTTCAAAAATCCAGGAATGTTTTGCAAATTTTTTTGGTCAATTTTGGCATGTAACTACATGATGATGCCTGTACTAGCAACTAGAACAGCTAGGGATCACGATGGGAAGGATTGTGAAAACAAACAGGAAAACAAAAAAAAACCCACAACATTTAAATAATACTTCAGATGCTAACGTGCTTCACGGTATAAAAATGCAAGGGCATTCATGTCATCAGAATTTGTTAATACCTTTGTAAGACTTGATGCTAGCTGTTTTCAAATGTAGAAGTTTGTTTTGTCTTTCATTCAGACTAACATTTGTGATTCCATGTTTAGAAATCGCACAGAATTCTAGAAAAGGAAATTATAATATACCCAGGAAGACAATAATAATAATAAATTAAGCCTTATGTTTCTAATCCTTTCCAGTTTTCAGTGTTCACTTCAACTGGAACTGAATCAGCAATCAAGTAGTTTGATTGCATGATTTGATGCAGAGCAGTCTCTGAAGGAGTGGATGGGATATGCTCTGCCCTCATCTATGTGGACTTGGGAGCCTTTCTGAAGTCTGGTCACAACACACAGGCACATCTTTTCAGACACTAAACCTGTCCTTCATGCAAGGCACTTGGTGAGAATTTTTACTTTCATGTCATTGGAAGGAACATGGTGGATTATTGTCATTTTTGTTACCCTTGGAGCCCTTGCCTCACCCTCATGAAGAACATCTCAAGAAACTGCAAGACAACAAGAGAAGAAAGTTAAGCCCAGCTCCTGTGAAAGTTGCTTACATTGAAGCTTGAGTTTGGGCTGAAGATTTAAATGCTCTCCGTCTCTCACTGGACAAGGTGACCTGCCCCATAACCAGAGAAACTCCAAATGAAGAAGAGCTACTCAGTTATCTTGTCCACCTCCCCACTTTGGCACAAGATTGAGGGTGGCAGAGGTTCTGTGCACAATCCATGACAGAGGCTGAACACAAATATGAATCATGTTGTACTTTAAAGGCCCAAATGAGTTTACTGTGGGCTCCTCACCCTTCCTTGGATCTCATGGGTCCTGGAACTTAAACCAAAAAGAGACTGAATCAATCCCTGAAAACAATAGATTTAACCCTGTGAACTCCGTTGCTCTATTCACTGCTAGTGCTTCTTGTGCCATTTTTGCCACTGAGAGATTCCCCCAGGATGCTGTTTTTAAATGAAACAAAATCTACCCACTGTGTAAATCTAACATCAGTTTGTGGTTTCCCTCGTTCAAACTTCTGGGATGGCTGAGTGAGTCTCAGATGTGAAATCAGCTCACTGCAGAATGGAGGGCTCTGTAACTGGAAAAGAAAACCTGCAAATACAAAGAAAAATCAGTGGTTTTGATAGCATCAAGGGAAATAGCATCTTCATTTTTTGTTATTGTATGAAGAATCCTCCTCCACCTACTTCCAGACACTCTGTGTGGGCATACATGGAGATATTCCATTTGCCCATTAGATGTTGCTAGATTAAGATTTTACATATGATTTCTGAGTACTCATCTTTTACCCCTTGTCCTTTAAAAGATGCAGAATTAAAATGTGCACCCTGAACATTGTCTTCCTCTCTGTGCTTGAATGGCTTTTCTGGTCCTTGAGCTGCGCCAGTGACACTCAAGGACCTCAGCTCAGTGCTCAGCTGATCATCCTGGGGAGGAAAAAATGAAGAAAATCCACAACCAACAAATCTGATGCATTTTATTGAATTCGTAGGAAGGATTCATAGGCTGGTTTGGGCTGGAAAGGGCCTGAAGGATCATTTAGTTCCAACCCCATGCCATGGGCAGGGACAGCTTCCACTAGACAAGGTTGCTCAATGCTCCATCCAACCTGACCTTGAACCCTGGGCTGGGGCATCACAACTCTCTGGGAAAACTGTGCAGGGCCTTACCAGCTTCACAGTAAAATTATGGAGAGTCACATGGAATTTAGCCTTTTGCACAGGTGAGGCCAAAATTCTGGCTGCCTTTCACATATGCCAGGGCATGTTGGTGCATGTAGGTTTGTATTACTGTAATCACCTTCTGTGCTTCTAAAAAGAAGTTTACAGAGTTGCTGACATGATTTGCTCTGAGTCAAGATTTGCAGAGTGTCAGCTGGGAGAGCATTTTCCTTTGGAAATGAAACAGTACAAAATAAATGCATTTGGTCATTTCACTAAATTCTGGGATGTAAAGCAGGCTTCCCCAGCAAGAACGAGAAGAAGCTGTGCTCACTCTGGCAGCAAAGACTGAAAAAAAGTGGCAATCAGTCTTAGTGGGGTCTGAGCATGGTGCTTATTAATCTGAATTTACATTTCTTCTGTGGAAACAGGGGGTTTCTAAAGTGACCTGAATTACTGTGAGCTGACAGTTGCTGTGCTCACAGACCTTCAACACACTGCGTGCAGGGAAAGAGTTTCCTTCCCACTCTTTGACATTCTCTGTTCAGAAGATTTTTTATTTTAACCCCAGTCCTAATTGCCCTTCAGTATCAAAATTAATTGTGTTTTCTGCTAAAAGGCCAGTGCAGTTTAAGGTTACTCCAGGGTCCCAGCAGCCGATGCATCTTCTGTAAATGGCTTGATTGCCGTCTGTGGAGAGGAGTGCTGGGAGAGATTTGCTTGACCGAGGCTATACATTACAGTCCAATTAGTGTGGAGATCACTACATGAGTCTTTAACTTTATCTAGGAACTGTCGGAATCTCTAATGCTGGGAGCAGGAGAGGAAGAAGGATGCAGAGCCCACCTGGGCAGCCACACGGAGCCCACGTCTCCTCCTGGCTGCCCTCTCACTGTCTTGCAGGCAGCAGAGGGAGCAGTTGGAGGATGGAAATACTGTGAGCTGCACTTCTCATCCTACAGGTACTTTTCTCCCTTTTTTCTCCCTTTATTTCTTCGCTGCTTTACTGATATATTAGTGTATGGGTTTGATTTTGATTCTTTTTTTTGGTTTTTTTTCCCCTCTTCTTGAGACAGCTCATCTGAGGTCTGGATTCATTTAATGTAACCTGAGGCAGTGGGCTGAAGTGGATGGGAATCTGCTAGCCCTGGGTCCTCTGGGCTGACAGAGAAAGAACAACACATCCAGATATTAAATTAAATTCCCGCAATGATCTTTAGAGATGGTTTTCTCCCTGGCACTGTCCCTCTGTCCTACAGCCAGGTCTCCAAACTCAGGTGTTTCATTTAAGTATTCAAAAGTGAGCAAGAGTTAGAGTTTTTATTGCTCTGTGCAAGAACTCAGGAGCTCCTGTTCTGCTCAGGGTGAAGTCAAGCAAAAAATATAAGTCAGTAGCAGAAAAGGCCAATTCTAACATTAAATGCTCTTTGCAGATCACAGAGTAGATCTAGAAGACAGGCAGTACTAGTTAACTCCTGTGAGCTGAAATTACTCCTGTTTGGATCTGCAAGGATGAGTGGAGATTTAAAAATAAAATAATAACTATGAATGGTCATCGACTGAAACCATCTCAGCGTGGTTTTGAAGGGAATGGGGCCCCACAGTCCACATTAATCACACACTGCAAACACTGGCACACAAATGTGATGAAAAATGGGTCCAAAATATTCTTATCCCAACAATTTTGTTCATACAAGCTCAGTCTGCAAGTGAGATAATCTCAACCTATAT
The DNA here is from genome assembly GCA_013401375.1 of Spizella passerina. Taxonomy (NCBI): domain Eukaryota; kingdom Metazoa; phylum Chordata; class Aves; order Passeriformes; family Passerellidae; genus Spizella; species Spizella passerina. Next base: position 23,612 of record WBNQ01035504.1, read on the forward strand.
GTTGTGCATGATTGTTACAAAAAACTCTAATGAAACACCAGCTTCTGCCTTATCAGATGCATACGGAACATCTGGAATTAATTTTTGGTTGGTCTGTGCCTCAAGTCATCCGGCTTCTTGTTTGCATATCTAGGCCTCATGTCTTCCAAAAAATCTTCTAAAAGTGGCTGGAACAACCAGTATTAAACAAGACTATTAAGGAGTGTTGTAAAAGTTTGAAAGCTAATGAAAAGAAGAATGCCAAGTCCCTGACATTTTTCACATCTCCACCCTTTATTTTTCAGCTAGCTTTAAAGCTTAATGTCTTATTTTCTGAGTCAGCCTCCAAACCAGGGAATGAAGAGGCAGCTGCAAAAGTGGGAAAAACATGGGGAAAAAAAGTTGTTATTTGACACCATCTCACAGAAGTTCCAGAACAGTGAACTTTCTGTAACAGCTCCACTTCTCATTACAATCTCATTTGACACTGGAGCAATTATGACTAAAACAACAACACCAAAAAATGTCTACATGAGTATTTCAGCATTTGGGGGATTACAGAGCACCATAATATGTTAGACAGCACACTCCTCCTTTAATTTCTTTTTGTGCTGTGCTAAAAATATTAGTGTCAGTAACACAATGACGGTATCCATCAAACTGCATCCCTGCTCCTCTCATTTCTGTGCACTGCAGAAACACCTCCAGGACCTGGGACACAGCCACAGACCTCAGCCCTTCCCCTCAGCCCTGTTTTACCTGCTGGGTTCATTCTCATACTTAGGATTCCACTCACCACCAGCTCTCCTGCACGGTTCACAACAGATCTTGTATCAGTGTGCAGCGGCGTGTTTGCACAACTCAGAGATAAGGGAGTCTCTCTCTCTCAGAGGCATTTTAGATTAAATAAAGCTGGTAATGGGATGAGAGCTGAGTCTCTCATCCACTGTTCTAAAGGTTCTTTAAATGACCCTGGATTGAGACTCCAGCTGGCTCTAGCAGAATAGCCATACTGAACAGCAGCTTTTTCCTGTGGATTGCTCAAGGTAGAGGCAAATACCATTCACCTAATGAACTTATAAAATTAAACATTTAAGAAGAGACAATATTCACATCATAATTATATAGTAAGGTTTCTCATCACAAAATACTATGGGATGAATTAAAGGAAAAAACCAGTATTTGTGTGAGGGAAAAATGAGGTGGATTTCTTACTTTTCAGATACATGCAAACTGTGGCTAAATTCTGTGATATTCTAATTAACAGCAGGTAATTCCTACTATTTGGATTTCCCATCATTTACCCTCTATGCAACTGTAAAAAGAAAATTAACTGCTATTAAAGACAAGCAAAGAAACTCTTTTTCACAGCAATATAAGATATTTCTAAGGACCAAGGTTAGTAGTAATGTAAGGTTATTAAAAAAAATCCCTTCTTGTATGGGCCTTTCAGACCTGACCACAAGTGAATTTCTTGCTCATTTTTGGAAAATCCTGAGCCAGCTAGTCTCTGATACAGGACACTGAAAATTGGGGCCTGTAGTATGATCTCTAATATGTCATAAGGACATAAAAAATAATTACAAATTGCTCTAATTTAATTCTTGTTTGTGGCTGCAGCATTCCCAACCTCTCTGCCTTAACAAGGAGGTTGTGAGGCTTGCAAGGACTTCAAAGGAAAATTCTGCATGTCAGAAAGTTATGAAACAAAGGCGAAGTGGAAATATAAAGTCAAAATGAAACCCTCCATCTTTCTGTCAAACTGAAACAATAAATAATAATGGCATCTTGCATTTATATAGTGGTTTTCATCCAGAAAGCCTGAAAAGCTCTTTGGAAACTTTACAAACTACTGTGGAGGAATAGGAATGATTTCATACACTGACCTATTGAAGGCTCCCACTTCTGTAAACAGTTACAGTTACAGCCACATTACATCTCAGTCTGGGACAGGTAGAGACTGATCTTGAGAGATATTGGATGGATCTGTAGTTAGTCAAAGTAAATCTTCAAAGTCCTGTGGGAATTTACACTGCTGACAGTTATTGTTTCTCATGATCAGGCACTTGGTAAAGAAATAAAATTACAGGTAGATGAAATAGCTGCTGATCCTAGTCTGTGAAATATGGCAATAGCAGCCAGAGCTTTACAATTAAAATCCCTGGTAATTCATCAATCGTGGGATGGTAAACACACTCATTCTAAGGAGTCCAATCCTCTGTCCAGCCATTCCTCATTGTTATCATACAGCTGACATCCTTTCTTTCTTATTTTAATCTGTGTGTGTATATAGAAAAGGTGTTTTAAGTGCTAGTTGAAAGCAAAGCAAACCTCTTAGATTTACATCTCTGCCAGGTTCAATTGTCAGGCAAAGCATGGAAGAAAATAAACCCAAAGAGTGAGTAATTAGTAGCTCAGGAAACTTGATTAAGCTTTCCATTTCTATCATATGTTTCACTTAAAAAGATCACACCAGAAACTTGAGAAGTCTGTTGGATATTAAGAGATGGCATAGATTTCCAGAT
>WBNQ01035506.1:0-10049 GCA_013401375.1 Spizella passerina
CCACTGCCCCTGCTGCCCAGCCCTCTGTGCACATCTGGATCTGCAGGAACATCTGCAGGAAACAGCCCTGAGCTGTTCCTGCACCCTCCTGTGAGGGGTCACACCTTGGTGAGCATGGCTGAGTGGGGAAAATGATCATAAAATCTCAAAGTCCTATAATTTTTGGGGGTTGGAATGTGTTTTTTTACCAAAACACACCCCTGTGTGCCCCCCTGCCCTCCTGGCACTGTATCTGAGAGTAGGAGCTGAAGGAAATAAGGTAAAAACCTTTCCTACACTCCAGTTTGGTTAAACTTCCAGTGGGGTTTAGGATTCACTGGTTACAGAGACCAAACTGCGGGATTTTAATGTTTTTAATTGGTTGGGTTGGGGGTTAGTGCACCACGAGGCTTTGGAATAAATTATAAATAAAACATGCTTCCAAGGAAAGGCTTGTTCACAGTGCAGGACTGGCACTAGGAAAAGGCTCCTCTCCTCCCAGTCCCAGCCATCAAAGCACAAAACACAGATTTTTGCATCTTTCCACCTGCTGCAGACCCAGCTCCTATGTGCAGTGAGAAAGTTATGCAGTCTGGGTGAAAAATAAACCCATCTGGGTGGATCTGCAGCAGGCAGAGGCATTAGAGGAGGTGGTTCATGTAGCTGAATTATCTTCCCAAGAAACGATTCTCCATCCCTGTGGCTTTGAAATCCATTCATTCAGGCATCCATCACCTCCAGAGGTGTATGAAACCACACACAGGGTGCAAGCTCCACTTCAAAACAGCTACAAAGGAGAGGTTGGACTGCCCAAACCACCACCAGTCAGAACTGGACAGGAATGAGATGTTCTGACCACAGTGACTTCCCAAAACCCCCTGGCCCCTCCACACAACCACAGGCACAGCTGTAGGAACTGGGAAAACTTTAAAACTGAGTCTAAAACATGAAAAAGAATGAAAATATATAAATCAGGGCTAGCTGGATGTCAGTCCATTCTGCATGCTGCCTGAACTGCAGCATGGAATCATGTAGGTGAATTGTCTCCCCAGGAAAGGACTCCCCATCCCTGTGGCTTTGAAATCCATTCATTCAGGCATCCATCACCTCCAGAGGTGACACACTGTGTTAAACACACACAGGGCACAAGCTACAGTTCAAAGCAGCTACAAAGGAGAGGCTGGAGTGCTCAAACCACCAGCAGCTCCTAAAGCAGTCAGAACTGTGTGTAGTCAATACAGGAATGAGATGTTCTCACCACAGTGACTTCCCAAAACCCCCTGAGCCCTCTACACAACCTCAGGCACAGCTGTAGGAATGGGGAAAACTTTTAAAAACTGACTCTAAAATGCACCAAAGAATGAAAATATATAAATCAGTGCTAGCTGGATGTCAGTGCTAGCTGGATGTCAGTCCATTCTTCACGCTGCTTCAACTAAAGTGTAGATTGATGTAGGTGAATTGTCTCCCCAAGAAAGGACTCCCCATCCCTGTGGCTTTGAAATCCATTCATTCAGGCATCCATCACCTCCAGAGGTGACACACAGTGTGTTAAACACACACAGGGCACAAGCTACAGTTCAAAACAGCTACAAAGGAGAGGTTGCACTGCTCAAACCACCAACACTCCTAAAGCAGTACAGGAATGAGATGTTCTCACCCCAGTGACTACCCAAAACCCCCTGACCCCTCTACACAACCTCAGGCACAGCTGTAGGAACTGGGAAAACTTTAAAAAACTGATTCTAAAATGCACCAAAGAATGAAAATATATAAATCAGTGCTAGCTGGATGTCAGTCCATTCTGCACGCTGCTTGAACTAAAGTGTAGATTGATGTAGGTGAATTATCTCCCCAAGAAAGGACTCCCCATCCCTGTGGCTTTGAAATCCCTTCATTCAATCATCCATCATCACCTCCAGAGCTGTATGAACACACACAGGGCACAAGCTGCACTTCAAAACAGCTACAAAGGAGGGGTTGGAGTGCCCAAACCACCAACACTCCTAAAGCAGTCAGAGCTGTACAGGAATGAGATGTTCTCACCACAGTGACTTCCCCAAACCCCCTGACCGCTCCACACAGCTGTAGGAATGGGGAAAACTTTAAAAACCGACTCTAAAATGCACCAAGGAATGAAAATATATAAATCAGTGCTAGCTGGATGTCAGTGCTAGCTGGATGTCNAATATAAAATAAAAATAAAATAAAATAATAATAAAATAATAGGGGAAGCTCGCTAGTGGGAAAACTTGCCCTGAAGCTCCTGCTTGGAAATCTGTCCCTGAAGGAAGGGATTCCCCTCTATCCAAGCTGGTGGAGGGAGCAGAGAGCAGGTGAAGGATGGGAAAAGGGGTTTTGAGCACCTACAGAGAATTTCTGGCTTCTTGGCAGCTGCAGGAAGGAATATCAGGGATGGGGATGCACAAGAAGCCTGAGGCAAGTGGTTCTCAAGAAGAAAATCTCCACCTGCTCCATCCATGAGGAGCTTTGGCATTGCCATTCCAGCAGCACCAGGGCTCAGGGTGTCAATGCTGAATTTATTCTGTTACCAGAATAAATAGCATTTCTGCTGTGCTCACGGTGGAAATGGACAGTCAGGGCACAAATTCCAAGCAAGGATCAGATCCCTGAGGGCAGAAAAATTGGGAAAATATCCCCATCTGCACTGGGATTACAAGGGGTATTGGAAACCATATGGTTTATCAGGAACTTTTATCCCTGATCAGGATATTCAGAGCTCTGGCTTCTCAAAAAGCCTGAATGGACCTGGAAGGGCAATTCCTGCTCATTGGAATTGTTGGCTCAATGCTCTTGCAAGGAGCAGTATCTGCATTTTATTGCAGCTCCATTCCTCGAGGTTTCCTGTTATAAACTAATTACTCACTTATCATTACTGATAAGTTTATTCCCTGTTTGGAATTAGTCACCCAAGAGAGGCAGGAAGAGCCCTATCAGCTGGGTGAGGTGTAGGGATGAACACACCCTTGGTGACCAGGAAAAGCAGGGTCTGGAAGGCATTTTTGAGGGATAAACCTCTAAAAAAGTTAAATTACCACAACCCTGCCTTCATGCTTCAACTTCAACACGTGGCACAGTGACAGCTTGTTCTCCCGAAGGACACAGGGAGGTTCCAGAGGAGAGCACCAGGGCTGGAGATCTCCAAACCCTCCCAGGGCTGGAGATTTCCAACCCCCCAAGGGTTGGGGATTTCCAGACCCCCTCAGGGCTGGAAATGTCCAAATCCCCTAAAGTTTGGAGTTCTCCAAACCCCTCCAGGGCTGCAGATCTCCAAACACCCCAAGGGTTGGGTTTCTCCAAATCCCCCCAGGGATGGAGATCTCCAAACCCTCCCAGGGCTGGAGATTTCCAACCCCCCAGGGGTTGGGGATTTCCAGACCCCCTCAGGGCTGGAAATGTCCAAATCCCCTAAAGTTTGGAGTTCTCCAAACCCCTCCAGGGCTGGAGATCGCCAAACCCTTCCAAGGCTGGAGATCTCCAAACTCTCCCAGGGCTGGAGATCTCCAAACACCCCAAGGGTTGGGGATCTCCAAACCAACTCGGGGTTGGAGATTTCCAACCCCCCAAAGGGTTGGGGATCTCCAAATCTCCCCAGGGCTGGAGATCTCCAAACACCATTCAGGGATGGAGATCTCCAAACCCTTCCAAGGCTGGAGATCTCCAAACACCCCCAAGGTTGGAGATCTCCAGACTTCCTCCAGGGCTGGAGATCTCCCACTGGGAGAGTTTGGAGATCTCCAAACCCCCAAGGGCTGGAGAACTCCAAACCTCTCCAGGACTGGGAATCTCCAAATCCCCCAAGGGTTGGGGATCTACAAAACCCACAAGGGTTGGAGATTTCCAAACCAACCCAGGGCTGGAGATCTCCAAACATCCCCAAAGCTGAAGATTTCCAAACCCCCCCAGAGCTGGAGATCTCCAAACTCCCCCCAAGGGTTGGAGATCTTCAAACATCCCCCAAGGGTTGGAGATCTTCAAGTCCCTCCCGGGGCTGGAGATGTCCAAATCCCCCAAGGCAGGAGATCTCCAAATTCCCCAAGGGTTGGGAATCTCCAAACCCTCCCGGGGCTGGAGATCTCCAAACCCCTCCAGGACTGGGAATCTTCAAACCCCCCTCCAGGGCTGGAGATTTCCAAACTCTCCCAGAGCTGAAGATCTCCAAACCCTCAAGGGTTGGGGATCTCCAAACCCCCCTCCAGGACTGGGAATGTCCAAACCCCCAAGGGTTGGAGATTTCTAAACCCCCTGAGGACTTGGAGATCTCCAAACTCACCCCAAGGGTTGGGGATCTCTAAACTCCCCCAGGGCTGGAGATCTCCAGATCCCCTCAAGGGTTGGGGATCTTCAAACCCCTCCAGGGCTGGAGATCTCCAAACCCTCCCCAAGGCTGGAGCTCTCCAAACACCCCAAGGGTTGGAGATCTCCAAACCCCTCCCAGGGCTGCAGATCTCTAAACACCCCCAAAGGTTGGGGATCTCCAAACCCTCCTCGGGCTGAAGATCTCCAAATCCTCCCAGGGCTGGAGCATGGGCATATCACACCTGCTCCTTCCTAAAGCCACACCCTGTGACATCCACCAGAGCTCAGGGATGGTCACCAAGAGCTCGTTCCCACCCTAGAGCTGTGCTGAAAGCCCCACCTGCTGCTGCTGGTGCAGGACAGAGCTGCAGGGAAGTGCTGTTGGTTATTTAAAAATAACCAGCTGAGAACAACTCCCAGGCTCAGCTCAGAGATAAAAGGCAGCTCAGCGTGGTCCCAGCCCCGTGGGTCAGGCAGATTTTCCANAGTAAATCCAAACATTTACAGGAGACCAATCACAGATCCACCTGTTGCATTCCACAGCAGCAGATAATCCTTGTTTACATTTTGTTGCTGAGGCTACAGCTTCTCAGAAGGGAGAAAAATCCTAAAGAAAGGATTTTTATGAAAATATGTCTGTGACAAAAACCCACCCCTGCAGTGTCACAGACATCTTTTCATGAAAAATCCTTTCCTTAGGGTTTTTCCTCCTGAGAAGCTGCGAGGCCTCAGGAACAAAATGCAAACATTGATTATCTGCTGCTGTGGAATGCAACAGGTGCATCTGGGATTGGTCTCATGTGGTTGTTTCTAATTAATGGCCAGCTGGATCAGACAGAGAGCCGAGCCACAAACCTTTGTTACCATTCTTTGCTTTCTATTCTATTCTTAGCCAGCCTTCTGATGAAATCCTTTCTTCTATTTTTTCAGTATAGTTTTAATGTAATAAATATCATAAAATAATAAATCAAGCCTTCTGAAACATGGAGTCAACATTCTCATCACGAAGAGTCTCATCTCTTCCCCAACCCAAAATCCCCTGTGAACACCATTACACTGCAGCATCCTCAGTTCAATGCCTGGCCAGGAGAGATGGGAATAAAAGAGAGGAGACAGAGGGGAAAGGGTCTGATGGAGCTTTGGATAATTGTGGCTGCTGCTGGGAGTCACCTCTCCAAGCCACCTCTCCCCCAGGCACCATTTGTGTTTCAGAGCAGTGATCTGTGCATATTTATTTAAATGTCCTATGGAAATACAGGAGTGCTGTCACCAATGATAATGAGACCTGGTGTAACATCTCCTGCTACAGCTGGGATGAGGAGAGACCATAATTACCCACCCTGAGCACAGACCTACAAAGCTCTGGGCTGGATCGTGCTGACAGGTCATTGTCTTTGCTGATTTTCCTCCTTTGTATATTCATTTGTTCAGTTTCAAACTCAAAGCAATGAAGGTTTGCATCTTTGTGCAAATGATAAGCCTATTTTTAAAACAGGGCCTGCTGTGTTGAGACAAATGTGACAAAACTGGAATAAATTAAAAACATCATATTTTTACCTTATTGATTATTGTTGGATTTGGGCTTTTGAGATGATGGAATTTCCCATCTGAGAAGCAAAAATATTTGAACATCACAAGCAAGAGCAAGACATGAAGCAGCAGTTTTAGTTCTTATCTTTTTTCTCTTGGATTAACTTCACTAAAAACTTTTTTTCCCTGATTTTTGGAGGTGGAATGCAGGACTCATCCTCACCTTTGGTGGCTGTGGGTGCTGCCCACTTTGAAAGGGATTTGTGATGGAAAGTGTGGCAAAGGCACTGCTAAAATGGAATATTGGGATTTGGAAAATATTACTTTTCTTTTGCATAGATTAAAAATCCACTGAACTGTGTTATTATTGTCATTTGCCAGTAATTAGGTGGCAATTATGGGGGAAAAGGGATCTGAGGAGGCACTCTGAGGTTTTACCCCCTTCAAGATGGGCTTCAGGGGTTGACACCCCCTTCCTCAATGTGTCCTCCTTTCCTCCACCCCCTCTTGTGCTCTCAGAGCTCTCAGGTGTGGGGGGATCCCTGGGTTTGGAAGAGCTTTTGGCTCATTTTCAACCAGTTTGGTTCAAGCCAGCCCTGAGAATTTGACATTTCCAGCAGCACGTGCCTGGCTGATGGGTCAGTGTGAACGGGGCCCTGTGGAGAATCCCAGGATGGTTTGGGTTGGGAGGGACCCTAAAGAGCCTCCAGTTCCACCCCCTGGCCATGGGTGGGGACACTTCCACCGCAGCAGGTTCCTTGGGCCTGAGGTCCAAGCTGTGTCCCACTGGGACATCTCCATTTGCGTTTCCTGGTGGCAAAGAGGCCACCAACTCCCACAGGAGCCCCTTCTTCATGCCTGGAGTCTCCAGAGCCTTCAGCAACCCCAGGACCCAAACTGTGTCCCCAAGAACCCAAGTTGTGTCCCTAAGGNGAACCCAAACTGTGTCTCCAAGGAACCCAAACTGTGTCTCCAAGGAACCCAAGCCGCGTCCCCGAGGACTGAAGCTGTGTCCCAAGGAACCCAAGTTGTGTCTCAAGGAACCCAAGCTGTGTCCCCAAGGGCCCAAACTGTGTCCCCAACGACTGAAGCTGTGTCTCCAAGGAACCCAAACTGTGTCCCTAAGGACCCAAGCTGTGTCCCCAACGACTGAAGCTGTGTCTCCAAGGAACCCAAACTGTGTCCCTAAGGACCCAAGCTGTGTCCCCAACGACTGAAGCTGTGTCTCCAAGGAACCCAAACTGTGTCCCTAAGGACCCAAGCTGTGTCCCCAACGACTGAAGCTGTGTCTCCAAGGAACCCAAACTGTGTCCCTAAGGACCCAAACTGTGTCCCCAACGACTGAAGCTGTGTCTCCAAGGAACCCAAACTGTGTCCCTAAGGACCCAAGCTGTGTCCCCAAGGACTGAAGCTGTGTCTCCAAGGAACCCAAACTGTGTCCCTAAGGACCCAAGCTGTGTCCCCAGGAACCCAAACTGTGTCCCCAGGGACTGAAGCTGTGTCCCAAGGAACCCAAGCTGTGTCCCCAAGGACCCAAACTGTGTCCCCAAGGAACCCAAGCTGTGTCCCCGAGGACTGAACCTGTGTCCCTAAGGAGCCAAGTTGTGTCCCAAGGAACCCAAACTGTGTCCCCAAGGCCCAAATTGTGTCCCCAAGGACTGAAGCTGTGTCCCCAAGGACCCAAACCGTGTCATTGTCCTGTGACATGTCTGCTCCCCATCTCCTGAGTGCTGTGGGACAGGCCAGCAGCTCCCAGCAAGGATGGGAGCCCCATCCTGGGGTTAAAGGGTGGAGAGGCCACTCCTGGGCACAGAAGGAGCCATTTCCTCATGAAACAGAACCCCAGCCAACAATTCCATGGGTGAGGGGAGCAGGGACAGGCGTGGCTGTCCCAGGGAGCTGCTCAGGAAACTGAGGCAGGGGTGAGCAGGTGGGAATGGCCCTGGTGCTGCTCAGCTCACCCATGCCAGCCCAGATGTTCCAGGCTCATTTTCAGTCCAAACTCCCTGATTTAACACCAAACCCATCCCAGCTGTGCAAACTTCTCTCCTCCTTCACACAGAGCTTTGGGTGGTCTCCAAGATTTGGGGCTAATCAGGGCTTGCATCCTAAGAACTCAGCCTTAATTCTCTTTAAAAAACCAATTTACAAGCAGCAGAAAAAGCTGTGCTAAAATCTGCTTCATCACAAAACTCTGCTCAGGCTTTTCAGGGCAGTGGTGACGCCAAGCCCAATGCAAATGTGTCATTTAAAGGACAGAAAGACAAAATCTCTATTTCTTCATCATCAGGTTGATTTTTATCCTGCATCCAGCTCTGTTGGATGAACCCAGGAAGGTTTTGATGTGGAAAAGAATGATGTGGTTGGTCTCTGGCTCTTTGCAAGGATGAAACAGGGAAAATCTGGTCTTACACATTTTTCCAAGGCCCGTGGGGATTTTGTCTGAATAATGCAAAACTGTTTGAAAGCGAGGTGAGGGATGTTTTCCTTCATGCACTCTGAAAATGTAAACTCTGGCTCTGAGCTGCCATGACATTTGGACCACAGCTATGCCTCAGTTAGCACAAAGATAGGTCAGAAAATGGAATTTCTGTGAAGTTTGCATTGGTTTGTGCCTGGAGCCAGAAGCCAGTGCTGTTAGCAGAATAAATAACATTTCTGCTGAAAAACATGAAAAGTTTCCTTCAGATATTGCTGGCTGATGACTGCAGAAAGGTAAAAGCACTTCACTTTGAAAATGGCCTAAAAACTTAGCCAATATACTTAAATAACAAGATTTCAATTCCAAAGTACAAAAGCCCAGAGGAAATGTTTAAACCCAGGCTGGAGAGCAGAAGCAATTTATTCCAGCCCTTTCCAGCTGAACATTTCTCTGCCATGGACACATTCTTGAGATAAATTTCAGTGTTGAGAAAAAAACACATTAATTTTTTTTGAGAGAAACCTTTCTGCTGAAGTGTCTGAGGTGATGACAATGAGATGACACTGAGGGGTGGCAAAAGGGACTCAGGTGGGCCCTGGGACGTGGCTCAGCAAAGCCCTTTTTAGCATTTTTTTCCCCAGCATCAGTTCCTGCTCCAAAGAAAACATCTGCCTCCATAGCCAGAGGTCAAACTGAGCCATGATTCCCTCCTCTATTTGCTTCCCTTTCCTGAAGTGGCTGTGGGAGCAGTGGGAGTGAAAGGCCATCCCCAACCGCACCCTCAGGGTCATCCCTGGAGCTGGAGCTGCCCCTGTTCCTCCTGGAATCCCATCCTGCCGCCTCCCTCAGCTCTCATAACAGGAAACAATAAAATTTCCACTCGGTGCTGCCAGCCCTGTGAAGCCAAGCCAGGCTGGACTTGCTCTAGACCTTCCTGAACTTGCACAAAATCTCTACTTATTCATCATCACAAATGAGTGAAAAAAAAAAATTAAAAAAATTAAACAATTGACTGGTGCCAAGTGGGTGAAAGGAACATTTTCCCCTATTTTTCAGCAGCAGGAAAGCCATACTCTCAATGTCAGCATGGGAAGAGGGAAGCCCTGTGAAGCCAAGCCAGGCTGGACTTGCTCTAGACCTTCCTGAACTTGCACAAAATCTCTATTATTCATCGTCTCTATTATTCATCGTCACAAAAGAGTGAAAAAAAATTTAAAAAATTAAACAATTCAATTAAAATCAGAGGAAATCCATCCCCAGGCTGTGCAAAAGTTCACAGCTCATCTCCTCCTCCCTCTGTTGCCCATGTGGACATTTCTCCATCCAGCAGTGCCTCAATGCAGGTGGAAAAGGGTCAGGGTGTATGGGAGAGGTCAGGGGATGCTGGAAATAAAAAGGGATATGGACACAGTGTTGGCTGCTCCAGCCAGGTGTGGGTTTGGTGGTGCTGTTCCCCAACACCTGTGGATGGGCAGAGATGGAGGGGGCTTGGAAAAGCCCCAGGAAAAAGGTTCAGGACAGGTTTGGAAGTTCAGCCACAGCTTCTGAGCTGCTGTTGAGGTCCCTGACTGGTGCCAAGTGGGTGAAAAGAACATTTTCCCCTATTTTTCAGCAGCATGAAAACCACACTCTCAATGTCAGTGTGGGAAGAGGGAAAAGGATGGGAGCAGCAACACCTTAGGGACAGCTTGAGCATAAAACAGCAACCCCCAGAGTGGAGATGGAGCAGTTCTGTCCTTGGCACCCTCCCAAAGAAAGGCATGGAGGTGACAGGGCTGGAGCTGTTCTGCTCTGGAGC
>WBNQ01035507.1:0-38315 GCA_013401375.1 Spizella passerina
CACACTCCTTTTTCTCTCTGCTCTGCATTAGACAGACTGGAGTGTGAGTTGCAGGATCAGGGGTTAAAGTTTTTACTATGGGTGTGTCAGGTGAAGCTCTATTTTATTTCACATTTGAGACTGTCTCAAACAGTCACCAAGTTCATACAAAGAGAAAATCACATATTGCTTAAGGAAGGGTCCTTTGCAAAGTTTTGAGGTGTAACTTAGAACAAGCTTTCTGCCTATGTATCTTTCCATTGGGAAATGCAATAAAAGGAGATATATGCAATGTATTACATCCTGCAGCCCCTGCAGATTTAATTAGTTCTCCCACAAAAGTTAAAGGCATGCCTCTGGACAGGGACAGCTGCATGGATGGAGCCAGTGACACACATCAGTGTGGAATGTCAAGTGCCCTGTTGGGCATGACCTTGATTGTGTGTTCACAACTGCCTATCTCAGCTCTCTGCAGACAAGCTGGTGCAGGCTGACATCAGTACTCGGGTAGCATCTGTTTGTGCCTCAACAAGAAAGGCACAGGCCTGTTATTTATAGTAGGACACAAAGATGATCCTAGGGGTGGAGCACCTCTCCTATGGAGACAGGCTGAGAGAGCTGGGGCTGTTCAGGCTGGAGAAGAGAAGCCTCTGGGGAGACCTCACTGCAGCCTTACAGTACCTACAGGGGCTTGCAGAAAAGAAACAGAGCCATTTTTTATACGTGCAGACAGAGACAGGGCAAGGGGGAATAGTTTTAAACTAAAAGACAAGAGATTTAGATTTGATGATAGGAATAAATTCTTTACTGTGACGGTGGTGAGGCACAGCCACACGTTGCCCAGAGAAGCTGTGGATGTCCTGTCCCTGGAAGTGTTCAAGGTCAGGTTGGATGGGTCCCTGAGCAACCTGACCTGGTGGAAAGTGTCCCTGCCCATGACAGTAGCGGGGGAGAACAAGATCATATTTAAGGTCCCTTCCAACCCAGGCTTTTTTATGATTCTATGATTTATATTTAATGCAGGAAACACACTTGCTTTTGCCTTGCCCACTTGTCTGTCCTTACCCACCAGAACACTTATGCACAGGTTCAGGCACCTGAGACAATACCAGATTCTTTAATGTGAATATATGGTGCTACCTGAGACATCCAGACCTCCAGCTGCTGCCTCAGAAAAGAGGGGGGGCTTCTAACCTTCTGCCTCATTGACCAGCATGATGTCTATAGACCTTTTCCAACCTAAATGATTCTGTGAGTCCTGAGTATCCTGCAGAGAAACCCCAGGTACTTATTTTAGCACCTGAGCACGTGACTTTTTGAAAAGATCATCAGAATTTAGTAGGAAAAAAATAAAATAAAATGTGACTTTCTGGTACTAAAGAAATCCTTGAAGAGCACAGCACCGTGTGCAGGTCACTTCAGCAGTGTACAGGGAGCTCTGCTTATTTCTGTGGTTCACACATTGATCTCAAGGTTAATAAGTCAAAATATGCCATTCTGGGCTCCCTCATCTGTGTCCAGAAGAAAAGTACACCTCAAAATACTTAATATGACTGAGTCCTGTATGAAATGAAATGAAATGAAATGAAATGAAATGAAATGAAATGAAATGAAATGAAATGAAATTAAATTAAATTAAATTAAATTAAATGATTGTTGGGAGGGTAGCTGCTGATTTGCTAACCAGCACTTCACACTTGGAACAAGGAGATGTTAAATTCTGCCTCTGTCCTTTCTGTAGGGCCTCACCCCATCCTGCATGCAGATTCAGTCTTGGCTGACAGTTTTTATAAGAGTCAAAGGCATAAGGATAGTTAAAGGTTTTCCTGGGCCTTGATGAATTACCAATGTGGAAACTGCAAATGAACCCAGATCTGAATCTTCTCTGCAGCTTTTTCCTCTGAATCTTCTCCACAGTTTTTTCCTCTGTACACTACTGGCTTGTGATACAATATTTATAAGACAGGTTATGAATATAAAAGCTCATGAGCTCTTCAGGCAGACATAATTGTGCAAGTAGAGGTAGCCACTTGGGCCACATCTATACATGTACATGAAATGTTGGTAGGAGCACTCATTGGTACCAGGGTCACGTGCTGTGGATCAGCCTATGTCCACATGGATAAACTCCCATCATCTCCAAGGCTGATGGTCATGTACAAGCTGTCAGCTGAGAAAGGTCCCCAGCCTGCCCCAGGAACTCTTCAAAAACACACCAGAGACCCTCATAACTCTGTAACAATGCTGAGCTGGCTCCCTGGCATTATTTAATGTTATTGGGTAAATGAAAGACTGGACACCCTGGAGATCAGGGCGAGGCACCTGACAGGCTTGTGTATAGAAAACCTAGGTCATTGTCAGGATTGTCTGTGGCCCTGCCTTCATTCCTTCAAAAGCTTATTCCAGCATGGCTGGGCTGCACCTTAGCCAGCCAAGAAACAGTGGCTTTTCTTGTTGGAAGAATGGTCTGGGCCCTTGGTATTTGGTGGGGAGCTGAGAAGCTGGCAGCAAGAGCAGTGAAGACACTGCCTTGGGAAGGGAGCTCAGCCAGGGCTGGCTGGGTCCCTGGGACAGCCACACTCCTTCCCACCTTAGCTTTTCCCTCTCTTGTGCCACAAGTCCCTGACTGCTCTTGTGGGCAGCTTGGGAAAAGGATTAAGGAAATACTAAATTTGTATTTACAACCTTGCACAGGACTGGAATGGATGTTCCTGGTGGAGCGTCAGGAAGGAAGAGCACCTTCCATGCAAACAGCTTTTTTTCCAATTCCTGCATTTCCCTTTTTACTGCCCAGTTCAGCACTGCCCAGACCGTGCAATGCTTGGGTAGCAATTACCATTCTGGTTTTGTAATTGTAGCTTTACATGCCCCAGTGACTGATTCCAGCTTAGGCTCCATCATCTGAATCAGGAATGAAAACAGCTGGTTGTAGGACCAGCTTGAACAATTTGCTCTCCCAAGGAGACTTCATTTCCATTCTCCTCAGGATGACTGTTTCTCTCACCAGGTGGTTGCTTCTTCCACTAGAGAAAACTGAAAACTTGACTCATGAGAAAAATATCCAAAATGTTTGCTACACCACTGTACCATAAAAGGCTACATCTCTCTCTGGGGATGTTTCTTTCCTCTGTCTTTCTGAAGCACAATCACCCACTTCTCTAAAATCTCCAATACCCATATAGTTCCACTTCAGTGTTCACTGTTTTGGAGGAGTGTGATAAAGAAGTATTTAGGATAGATTCATTTCACTTGATCTACAACATGAGATTTGTTAGACACACATCAGCTGCGCCACTGTTTGGATCAGGATTTTTCCTTTTGTCTATTGACTACAAAGCCAGTCTACCAGATCAGCACAGAGCAAGATGCTGTGCAGGTCAAAATCTAATTTAAAGCAAGAATAATCTCCCTGTGTGACACTAGATAAGCAAGTAGTTACTGCTTCATAACACCTTTACAATTGCAGCCACAAATATCTTAATTAAAAACCCATGAATGTAAATATCCATGTCCATGGCCTGTGGAAACCCAGAATCCGTTAGCCAATTTCTAGGTAAGCATCAGAGCATCTGACTCAAAATGCTTGTTGTAAAGTATCTGTGGGCTAAGTTCAGCTCCTGAAAGAAACAGCAATGCCCTGGAAAGATGTTCACCTTCCTACTCCAGCTGTGTATGAATGGCTGGTTGATGAGATGGGTTGTATTGATGGTGCTTTGAGACAGAGGCATCTTGCAGATCTCCTTGGACAACTGGGTCACTCTATCCTGGCTTGCTGTCACCTAGAAAAGGTTGGGCCATTGAAATGGCTCTCATGGCATCTGCCAAATTAGTTATCTTGGCTTGAAAAAAATGCAGCAGAAGCAATGTGACTCAGTTTACCAAAAAGCCTTCATTGTACTTGCATTTTACTTCCATCACATTGGAGGTATATGAGAAGTGGCTGGTGAGCCAAATCAAACAGGTATCTGCTGAGTTTATGCCTCAGTTTTTCCCTTAGAGGGACACAAATCCTGGCCTCTCACCTACTGAGCTGCCAGGTTTTTACAGTGGTTGGAGGAGCTGAAATTTGTCCAGCCATTCCCTCCTGTGTTGTGCTTGGTTAAAATGGGTCATTGAGTCACTGCAGTGTTTTTTAGTGGGGAGCAGCCACAGAGACTGGCAGATACAGGGAGCAAAAGATGGAGCAATTGCACACACCCTTTTAGGAAGAGGTGCTGAAGAATAACATACTAACACCCTTTCAGCTCCCAGCCCTTTTTGTTTTGCTTGCTAATTCCAAAAGTTGAAATTTTTCCTTTTGGGAGAATTTCAGTTAGGTCCAGAATCACTCATAAAAAATGGAGGAATTGTTCCAACAATGACCCTGAAAGGTTTCCTAATTTTAAAAGGAAATCCAGGAACAAAACCTGGCCAGCTCTGACCAGGATGGTTCACACTGTGCCCTGGTGGGCAGTTCAGCAGAGAAGCCTGGGTGTCCATCACTCTCAGCCTTTACACTTACAGTCAGGAATCTGCAGAAAGGGAGTCACTTCCACACTTTCACATGGGTAATGAGCAGCCAGGAGCCAGCACCAAAACCAAGCAGGCCTTGGGCTCTTGCTCATCTCCAACTAAATAACTTAGCACAAACATAAACACCTCCAGAGCTTATTTGGTGAGAGTGAGGAAAGTGATGGTAAAATCCATGGGCTTCAGTCAGGTGTGTGGTGAAGACAGACTTGAAAATCTTGGCAACATATTTAGGTGGAAACTTGTGCAGTTATTGACTGTTCCTTCATTTTTCCTGGACTGGGGAAATACTTTCCATTGCTGCTATGTAAAGACTTAGCTACCCAAAACCCATGGTTTCTTTGGGGGGGGGGAAATTAAAAACACTGTATCTCTCTACTGTAGATGTGATTTTTGAATAATAAAGACAATTTTCTGCATTTTATGGTTTGGTTTTATTAAACTGAGGCAAACCAGGAAATCTCATCTTTTCTTCCTCACTGGCTACCATGAAACTGATCCATGATTTACCTAGTATCCCCAAACTTAAGAGAGGTGGAATTTTAATTCCAGGGCTGCAGCAGGTCAAGAGCCAGGCTTATCTTTCAGCAGGGATTACCTATGGTTTATACTAGATTATTCCTGACATGTGGCTCATCATATTACAGGTTAAATGTTTAAAGCAGGGAGGAAAGCATGAAACATAATGAATAACAGCTCTATAACTCTGCTCCCTTCTCTCCAGAATAAATCTATACTGAGTTTAGGAGGTGTGTAGATTAAAAGACTGCTATGACAGGCTATCAACAACCTTACCACATCATATAACAAGAGTGAACTTTAAATCTACCATTTTGGCTACCTTTGAAACTCACTGAGAAGCCCAGTCCTAATATAAAATCTCCTAGTGGTTCACATCTGGGTTTTGTAATTGTCATCTGAAAACAAATAGTGTTAGGAGTGATAAGTGAGTGATCATCTCACTGGACTCTTAGCGCAGCCCTTTTCAGTAATGAAATTATATTGCATCTCTCCCAAATCAAGGCTGGAAAAAAGTTCCATGTTCAGCTTTTAAACTGTGTTTCCATAGCTGATTTATTTTGTTTTTAAATATGTTCCTCTGCCCTTGCTTTTTTCCCCCACATTTTATTTACTATACCCTAAGCAGGGCTCTGATTTCCCCTCATCCTGCCATGATTACAGCTAGAGTCCTCTGCCAGGGATTCAAAACTTGGTGGACAATTTCCTCTGGGTTTATAAACTCACTGTTGTTCTCCTGCTGCTTTGAGGAGATGAAAAGCAAATCCATGAGCTGCCAAGAATCACACCCAGGCAGGGATGCAGTGCTGCAGGAGCTGGTCCCTGCTCAGTGTACAGGAGACAGACATGACCCTGGGATGAGTTCATGGGGTCACACCTTGACCCTGATGGAGACCCTTCATCTCCCCGTGCCCCTGTGAAGAACAGAGAGGGATTAAACTGTAGGGCTGCAGTCCGTTCGCATTGAACAGGATGAACAGACCCCAGCCACAAATCACTCAATATTCCAACAGGCTCTGAGAGGTTTTTCTTCCTTGCTTTAACCCTTTGTGGGACCTCAGTGCCTGCTGGAGATGGCTGGTGAGCAGTCCTTGAGCACAGGTGGTGATTATTCCCCTTTTTCATACCACTAGGTCCACCTTCATCCATGCTGAGGCTGGTGGCTGAGCAAACCCCTCTGGGCTGTGTGTCAGTGAAAGTTAACTATTTGTGTATCAAAAGTAAATACAGACATCAGTCCTAACTGCAAACACATCTCTGACTGACTTTAGCTCTGTAGAAAATCCCAGTGTAACTGGTTGTGAGCACGAGCTGAGGGTTACCCTGGAGCTGGGATTGTGTGTGTGTGAGTGAATGGGCCAAACAGGGGTGGGCAGCGGGCTCACAAAGGGGGAGTGCCACGGTTTAGCAGGTGCTATGAAGAAAATTAACTGTGCTGTATGCAAAACCAGCCCGATGAGACACAGCTAGGGACTGTAGTCAGCACCAGTGCCCATCCCGTGTCCATAGGTGGTATCTGAGTGCTCTCTAGTGGACAGAAAATGGATCAGAGGCGAACAAAACTGATGGGCTGCTGTCCCTGAGCCTAAATCGCTCTCAGCTGAGTGTCTGAGCATTGGGACTGTAATACCCACACACCATGGGCCTGTGCTGAGCATCTGGGAGCAGGATTTGGGAGGAGGCTCAAAGCCAGATCTCCCTGATCTGTGATACTTCAGGGCAGAGGTTTGATGAGAGCAGAGCAGGGTGACAGGGGATGCCCACCTCACCTGGAAAGAGCTTCACAAGAGCTACCTCCACCCCTTTACACTCTTTTTCAGTGCTTTTCCTTGTGTTGAAGGAAACACCTGCAGTTCCTGCTCTTGTGTGTAGTCAGCGGTTAGAAGAGCAGAGGTACTGTGGAAGGAGAGTAGAAATATTGGTCATGGAAGGGAAGAAAGAAGTGGGGGAAAATTATATAAACTCATTTCCCAGCTGCTGCTGAGCCTCAGGAGCCCTTTGCTCTGAAAGCCCTGCCAGTGCTGGACATAGTAGCTCTGAGGGAAAATATTCTTGTTTCATAGCACAAAGTGATAAGCAACTGCGAAAAGTGGAGAACTAGACTATGTCAGTGTAAAAACAAGGTTATCAAGGAAGTCAGCTCAGGACACAAGGCATAAAATAGTTATGTAGTAGGTACTCCCAGACCAAGAGAACCATACTGTTGAACCCAAATGTTCAAAAGGTATCCCAAAATCATGACATTTATAAGGATATTGTATTGCAGTTGGGATTTACTTATAGTAGGTATCTGAGTTTTGAGTTCTAAGAATAACTCATTTTCCTTTTGATTCTGTGAAATGACAGCTAAAAGATTTTTTATGTTGGTGGTAGCAAAACCAGAAACAGACACTTGACTCATGAAACAGCAACACCTCTAGTTAAAGAGGTTATGTGCATCTTCCCATAAACTCTTTGTTTAAAACCTGGTTTCTCCATCACCTCTGTGTTGGGAGGAATATTATCTTAGCCTTCCGGGACAACACCATTTTCAGCATGAGTTCTTCTTACATAGACATTTCCCAATGCTCAGACATCTTGAAGACAACAAAAACCTCCTTCAACCTCCTATTGAGCTTAATTACTTGTCTCCCACTCATTCTTTTCCTTCACTTTCTAGAAGCTTTTGACAGAAATCAGACTTGCCTTTTCTTGGAGTATCTTCTCTCACTTGGAGCAGTCATCTTTGGCCTTGCCTCATTTATGCAGAAACCACAGAGGGTCTAGTAAAGTACCACACATACCTGCAGTAAAATAACATGCATTTCTATTTAGGCAGTCATTCTATGCAAATTAATTGTTTTACTATAGAGGCTATGCATAAATTAGGCTAATAAATACAGACTGCATGAATATGCTGATTGAGTTCGTTGAGGGTATGGAAAGAAAGGGAAAATAAAACAGAAAAAGAATGGATAAAAGTAAGTCAGGCAACATACTACACCAGTCAGTACTGCAGAGCTAAGAGGCAGGGAAAAAAGCCATAAATGCCAAATAAAATAGTCCTGAAACTTCAGAGAGTTTCTTTGTTTTTCCTTTGCTCATAGAGAATTTAACTGAGGCAGAAGGGACCATGAAAGAGAAAGAAACAGCTGAGGGTAACCCAAGTAGTAGGTAGGAAAACGTAAGTTTATAAGTGATGATTATTATTGTATTGGTTCTCAGATTCTTTGGACATTCTTGTAGGGGGATAGAATATAAGTAAATGAAGGTAGTATAGAATGTAATCTTACCCCCTAAAGAGTTGCAGCTGAGCCAATTACTAAGGCTTAGGAGCAGGCCTGATGTTAACAGGCCACAGCTGCAGCCAATCAGCAGAGTGTTATAAAAGAGTGGGTTGGTGGGAACTGGAGTCAGTTGGCTGCTGTGAGGATAAGGAAGAGTCAGTGCCTGGAGGAGCTGCCTACAAGAAACATCAAGGAGGTGTGAAACTCTAGCAATATGGAACCCTTGCAATGTAATGATAATAGAGGCCTTGCAATATAATGACAACACATTCTCCCATAGGCTTTCCCTTGCAGGTTTCTAGTGGATAATTGAGTAAAAAAATTTGTTAAGTGGAAGAAACTTTCTGTGTAGCATCCAAAGCAACATGGGAATCAAACTTCAAGTATTGTAATTTGCTTTTCAAAGAGGAAACTTGATGCTTAGCTCCTGCAGATAGCTCTGTTGGCATATTAGTTTTCTCCTGACAGGTTTGATTTGTGTCCACCTTTTATGCAGAGGTTCACTCTTCAAAGTCACCATCTGAACAAAGACCCTGCCCTAACCTTATGGGAAAATCAGCTGATTATTTCCACAATTTCAGAGGTTAGCACCACTAAGACACATGTTTTATTCATATGTTATGATGATATGGGCTGTGGAGTTATAAAAATGCCACGTATGATAAGACTTGTTAGGAAATCAGGTAAACAGGCAGTGCTCAGACTTCTCCATGAGTGCACAGACACAGCATACACAGCCTCTCCAGGACACAGAGTGGCAGCTCACTGGGGCCAAGCAGACACTTCTGTTTGGGGAGAAAACCCCCAGCTTTTGCAGCCCCTTCACAGGCACTTGGCAACATCTGGAAGGACACTGCTCAGTGAGCATGACAAGCTTCAGTGGGAGCTCATGGGCTCAGGTCCTGCTCCATTTTTGCTGTCTCAGACAGCAAGCTGCCAGCTGCTTACTCCTTGTTACTATCTGAATAAATTGCATTATCCAGGAAGTCAAATGGGAATAAAAATGCCATTAGAGAAGTAATTTGTTTAGCCATAAAACTATTCATTCTAAGCTTTCAGGAACTCAACCCCAGGGCTTTTTAACCCTTCAGAGGCCACATGAGAACAATTAATGTTCCAAAAGCACTTTCTGGTGGCTTGCAGCATTTCTGGAAACCACAACTCCTGTGCCAGAAAGGCTGTAGCTGGGTGGTGGTGTTCACACTCTGCTTAACAAAAGGTTTGTAGTGGCAGGGAGAGAAAACAATGGGGATTTAGGAAGTAACCCCACCTATGAAGTCTCCCTTTTCTTTTGTTTTGACTCGTAGGTTTCATATTCCAGATTTCTTGTTTCATCACAAGCATCGAAAGATTGTTCTGTGTCTGCCACTTTGGGCCTCTCTTGATTTTGACATTTCCATCACTCCCAAACTCCTCTAGCTGTTCCTTTCTGGGGTCAAAAGTTCTAATCTACTCACTAGGTCCTCTTTCAAGGGCTGCTCCTCTCTGGGGACACTGCTGCACACCCACTTGAGATACTGAGCCTGTTTGGAGGCTGGCTGCACTGATGCAGTGTCAGCATGCATTTTTTATCACTTTTATATTATTCCCTGGCTGTGGTTTCTGCCTGTCCAGAGGAGGACAGCAGAGCTGGTGAGAAGGGTCTGGAGCACAAATGTGATGAGGAGCAGCTGAGGGAGCTGGTGGTGTTTAACCTGGAGAAAAGGAGGCTCGGGGGGAACCTTACCACTCTCTACAACCACCTGAACGGAGGGTGCAGCCAGGTGAGGGTCGGTCTCTTCTCCCAAGTAACACATAGCCTCGAGTTGCACCTTAAGAGGTTTAAAGTGGATATTAGGAAAAAATTCTTCACTGAAATGGTGGTCAGGCATTGGACAGGAAGCTCAGGGAAGTTGTGGGATTGCTGTGAGTCTCAAATAAACATGTGGCTGTAGCACTTCGGGTTATGGTTTAGTGGTGAACATGGTGAATGGGTAAACGATTAGATCCCATGATCTTAGAGGACTTTTCCAACCATAACAACCTGTATTTCCGTGTTCCGCAAAGCTGTGCCCGCTGCGAAGCTTTTTTCCCAAGCTTTTCTCCCTGCAGGAGCCGTGCCCAGCAGAGCAGAGAGGCCGCGGGATAACCAAGGGCCCAGGTACGCCCAGCAAACCAGGGCAGCCCAGCCGAGCCGCGGGTGCCCCAGGGCAGCAGAGGGACCGGCTGCTTCCCTCTTCGTTCCCAAAATAAACTTCGGGGCACGCAGCCGCTCCGAGGCGTGTGGCCCGGCTGCGGGGGTGGCCATGCCTCGCACCCGGCTAGCGCTGCCTCGGGAAACAGCGCCGTCCCCATTGTGTCAGCGGGAGTGCGTGCGAGCTGTTTCCCGTGAGGAGGAAGAGAAGCGCCCGGGCATTCGCCGAGGTGTGGGGGAAGTTGCGGGCAGTTTGGGTCCGGGAGGAAGAGGAATTGCGGGGTGCGTTAGTGGGGCTCACGCGGCGACACTCTCGCCCGTCGGTGTAGTCGTGGCCGAGTGGTTAAGGCGATGGACTAGAAATCCATTGGGGTCTCCCCGCGCAGGTTCGAATCCTGCCGACTACGATCCGCATTCTTCTTTTCCTTCCTCCCCGTCCCGGACGTTTTCTTTCCCCGCTCGTTTTGCACCGGAGCCGGCGGCGCCTGACATCCGGCAGGACAGCGGGTCCGGCCCCGGGAAGGGAGGCGGGACCTCCTCCCGCGGCCATGGAGCAGCGCGGCGCGGCCCCCGCCGTGCTCGCCACCACCAGGTACCGTGAGGGGACGGGCCGGGCAGCGCTCCGCGCCCGCATCGGCCGCGGCCTCGGCGGGGCAGCCGGGGGGAGCGGGCAAGGAGAAGGGGAAGCAAAGGAAGGAGCGGCGGAGGCTGAGAGGAAGCCGGGTGGTGCTGTGTGGTTTTTCCCCGGGGCACTTGTTCCCCAGTTTTCCTGCATTCCACAGCCGGGGGGATCCCTGACCGTCCTGTGTGCCCTCTCCTCTTGTGACAGCTCCGCGTCCTTTGCCGTCCGCTCCGGCGCAGCTTTGGGTGCTGTCGCCCTCCGGACACATCCTTTCCTTGTCGGGGTTTGGAGGTGGGTGGGCAGGAATAAGAATTTATCCCGCGGTGTGTGGCGGTGTCACAGTGCTTTGGCTGGTGCCCGTGCCCGCTGCTGTGCCCTGTATCCCTGTGTCCCCGCTGGCCGGCAGCCCAGGGACGGGCAGAAAAAGAGTTTATTCCCTTTTCCCACCTCCTGGAAGCTGCCCCCTGCGTGGTGCAGGGGCGCTCTTCTCCTTTGCGTTAAGTGTTTAAATCCTGTTTCTTCCTAGTGTGGTAAAGGAATGCTGATGAGAAATACCTCAAGAAGAAAATGCTTATGGCAATCTTTTATAGGGAAATTGATAGATCTGTTTCTCTCTTTTTTTTTTTTTTTAATCCCCATGAGATATTTGAGACCACATGAAAGCAGTTTCCTATCAGATGAGACACGAGAAGCAGAAGTGTTGATTCAGCAAGGTCCTTACCTCCTAGGACATAAATAATGAGTATTTCAGTCGATTTAACTTCAAAGTCATTCTTTTAATCCTTAAATAATATTTGGCTGTATCATGGCTGGACTTTCCTTGAAGCAGTGGCCTTGAACCTTCAAATGTATCTAATGTGACTAGCAGGTGTTTTGTAGGACTGACTTTATATTAAATTTAACCTTGGAAGTGGAAATTGGAGCACCTAGATTAATTTTACAGTTGTTAGATTGAAAAAGACCCACTTGCAAATTGTCCCACTAAAATTGCAATGCTTTCAGTGATAAAATTGGGTATATATGCATGTGTGGGATTGAGACTTTAGCAAGTGGACATACTTTCTAGCTTCTGTGGTGAAATAGCTGTATAGTTGTGACCTTTTCCACTCTTTTTTCCACATACTTGTCTTGGGAATAGTATTCCTAGTTGCTGTAGTAATATAAATCATGGAATCACCGACTGTGCTGAGTTGGATCATGGAGTCCAACTCCTGGCTCGGCTCAGGACATCCCAAGGATCACACCATGTGCCTGAGAGCATTGTCCAAACACTTCCTGAACCCTGTCAGGCTTGGTGCTGTGATCACTTCTCTGGGGAGCCTATAAAATCTGTATACTTGTAATTAGACCAGACAGAGAAATAAACTATTTGGTGAGTACTTTCCCTTCACCTAATAAATAAAACTAGTTGTACATTTTTTTCTCTTTCTGTTATGACCAGGGATGTCCTCTCTGGAGAGAGGTTTTTGGAGCTGGGTGCTGCTGGCAGGACTGAGTTTATCAAGGCAGGAAGCACAGACTCTGCTCTCCTGGCCATACAGATGCTGGAATAAATGTTTCTCTGGTCACAGCACTTGCATCTCTTGTTTTGCTATCTTTCTGGAGGTGCCTATTAGCTATCCCTCATGTTGGCCTTTCAGCACAGAAAGCAGGTTAATTAAAATACAATTTAATGATTATATGCAAATCAAAGAACCAGGAGTGAACACGCAGCTCTTCCATGAACTGTGGAAGCTGCTCAGTTCAGCTGACCTTTATAGTCTGCACTTCCTCTGTTCTGGGCCAGTCCTGCATGATCTGATTGTGCAGTGCTCTGATTCACAGCAGTGCTGCTGGTGTGAATGGTCTCCTTGTACTTGGGTGAAGTGATTCCTGTTAGGAAGGTTAACCATGTGCCCAGGTCTCTGGTGAACTGTCTGTTTTGTAGACAGAAGTGTAAACTGGAGATAAGCTAGATTCAAATAAAGAGTAGAAGCAGTAAACCTGTGTGTCCAAGTTAAACAACCAGTTTTCTCCATTTGCTGGTTTTTTTTTAAAGATACAAGTGTAAAAATAATTGTTTTTATGTGAAAAATGCAGTGAAACTATATTCTGTCTTGGGGTTTGCAGGTGCTGATTCTGTTTGAATAACAGTAACAGTATTTAATTAGTTAAAACATAAAGGCTGCTTATTTTGAAGGCATTACAAGAACTAAGGAGCACTTTGGATAGTATGCTCTGTTTGTCTCAGCCTCCCTGCTGGTTTCTGTTTGTTTAGAATCAGTTTTATATTTGCAAAGAAATCCCATTGCTATAGAAGATAATAGGGTTGGGTTTCCTGTAGGAGATGATAATAAAAATGATCATAAGGCCTAAAGCAAACGAACAAAAATTTAGCTATTCCCCTTCCCTCTAATAATTTTCCATGACATTTTAGCACAGACTTCTAACAACTTTGAAAGTAAAACCCTGGGTATAGATAAAGTACTTATTAATTTCATTGCAGTTTCAGAACTCTGTAATGCAGCAGCTCTTACAGTGAAGTTGTCATTGTGTCATCTCAGAACATCTGTACATGGTTGCTGTTTTCAGCTAAAGGCCATTGAGGATGCTTCACTGGTCATTACTCCTTTTATTTATATTAGAGGTGAAAAGCAGGTTAATTAGTCATTTATACTCTGTGTTAACAGAAGTAGAATCACAGACTCATTTGAGATGGAAAAGACCTTTAAGATCATCAACTCCAAGCATTAGCCCAGCACTGCCAGGTCCACACTAAGCCCTGTTCCCAGGTGCCACATCCAGACATCCTTTCAAGGACTGGTAATCGCACACTTCCCTGGGTGTGTGGGTCGCTTTTGGGTATGAGTGACAGACCTTTTGGCTGCCATAGCTGCAGTCACAACCTGAGTGACTGCACATCTGGAGAGCTGTTAAAATCTGATTATTGTGATTATTAGAGATACTTTACCCAAATTAAGGTGCAAATGAGATCATGTGCTAAAAATCAATAATGCAGATTTTATTAAGTGAAATGTGTGAGAGCCAAAGATGCAGGATGGGGGGAAAGGCAGAGAGAGAACAATTAAGTAGAAAGATAATCACTAGCCTTGTGGATCCAGCATTGTTTTGTTGCTCCTTCTTCGCCTTTTTTGGTGGTAAGGGTCCTACAAAACATAAAGTTTAATGGGATGGGTTAATATCCATTCAGGTATATATAGGTATGCCCAGGCACCTCCCCTTCAGGGTGGGGTTTTGCACTGTCTTTTGCTACACTGTGAATCATGTACAGTCCTCTGATGGAAAGACCCAGAAATAAATCTAGGGGTGCTTTGGGTGACTTTGCTGGTTTATGACACCTTTTAAGACATGGCAGCTGCCTCTCATGCCTGTGTAGTTGAGCCCCATCAGGAGGGATAAGTACCCTCAGGCCTCAGAGTGTGAATGTCCTGTGCTCAGTGTGTCTCTTCTTTGGAGTCATTGGACTATGGTCTCCTGCAGTCCAGAGCTGGCCTTCTCCATGGACTCCCTGCAGTGTTACACTCTTCTCTCCCCACTCTTGTTTACCTCTCAGGCTTGAGATAACTTGGACAATAGTACTCCCTTTATCTTATCTCAAGTCCCCATCATGGGGCTTAATTTACTGTTCATATTTCCAGGAACTCACAGGGGCAGATTTGGGGTGGAGGCATTGGTGGTTGCAGATGAGGAGTTGCTTCTTTATTCAGTCTGCCAGAGTGGGCAAAGTCCTTTGATGATCTTAATAGTGTATTGTGAGCTGTAAGTCTCTTCTAAGAGCATATCCTCTGCTGCAGGTATATTCTAAAAAGTCCAGATCAGCTGATGTTACTGGCAGGTGCCCTTAGAGTCAGCATTTTGGCTGCTACTGAAAGAGGCAGAGTTCCAGATGATGGTTGTTACTCCCAGGTCCCACAGGCTGCTGTGTGAAAGCCAGGCACCTGTGCATTCACACATGAGCACTACTGATCCTGTGTTTTAGAGCCAACCACGTGTAAGTGAGAACAGAATTTGTCTGGATGTGTAAAGTCCTTGACTGGCAGAGCATGGGAACAGAATCAGAGCAGACAGAACAGCATCATCAAAACACTGGAGATGGTAGAGCTGTTGTTAAAGCCCTAATTCTTTAAATATGGCTTGCAAAGAGGATTGGGTACAAAACAGTCTGTGTCCTTGTTTATTGTTATCCTATTTATCATGAGCTCTCAAGATACTCTCTTTAAAAGACTTTTTATTCAGGTTTGGATTAGATCTTCAGAGATTGTCTTCTTGGGGAAGCTCAAGTTTCATAGGAACTGATCAAGTTTTGACATGAGAGGAATCTTTTGAAATATTGTTTGAACCTAGATTGTTTAAGCCTCTTGAAAGTGTGTATTAAGTTCTATGCATTATGTATCCTTAGGTGAAAGGGCACTTGTGTTAATGATTCTAAACTTCCTGAAGGAAGAGGTTAAGAATTCTACAAGAACTCTGCAGTCTGCAGGAAATCCAGGGAATTGGGAACTTGATAATCCTCGTGGTTAAAGTTTAAAAAGGCAGAAAAAATGTTTAATAATCCTAGTTTAGTCTTTTTATAAGTGGTCCCTTCTGATTTCTCCAAATAACATTCATTCACACATAGGAAGAATGTACTCAGAGATGCGTTCAGAGGGTATTCAGTGCTGTGGACAGTGACTTTCTGATTCTGGCAGAATACCCAGCGACAGCGAGTGGTCTGTGGCTTGGCATGGGCTAACTTTGGGGAAGGGATCTTTGATCAGTTTTGGTTTTCAGGCTGTTGAACCAGACTGTTTATTTCATTAAATGTACTGATCGATGCTCCAACAGAACTGCTTGGTCTTACTGTTGATGTGTGAGCACTCTAATCTGACCTGGCATTCCTCTTGAAAAAAATGTTATAAATATTTTGAGGTGGTGCTCCAGGGGGAAGGTGGCACCACAGTTCTGTGGATCTGAAGTGGTCAGGAGGAAAAAAAACTGCATTGAGTAAACTGCAGCAGCAACTCCCCTGTTGCATTTTCCTCCAGGAGGAGCCATGGGTGGTTATGACTGCTGGCAGCTCTCAGAGGTTTATGCTGTGGTTGTCTACTTTAACTGGGTGTGAAAGGACAGGTGGTTTTCCTCAAAGACCTTCACAAGTGGAAACTTCGTTTGGCCCATCAGTCTGCTCCAGCACTTCCTTTGTATTCTGGCTTTAATCCATTTCCCTGGTTGGCTCTTTACAAGCCTCAAGTTGTTTCTGTGCTCCAGGGAGCTCCTTCTTTCTTTCACGGCGCCTTTCAGTTATTGTCTCTGTCATTTGGGAATGTCCTTAGATGTAGGAAAGGTGGGTAGGGCTCAGCATGAGTCACTATGAACAGACCTTTGTCTCAAAAAAACTTGATGTGAGATCACTGGGTCTTCTCACCTGCCATGCTGGGCTGAGAGCACTTTCAGCTCCTGCAGGTGAAGTCCCATTCTGAATGAATCCACATCTCTTCACAGAAATGTTGTGTTCCTGGCATGTTGCCTGCATGGCAGGTGCTTTGGGATGGAATATAGGAAACAGGCCATGTCCCAATTTGTCTTGTTACAGAGTAGGAGGTGTTGGGGGCAGGGTCTGCGTGATGTCCTGCTCCTGAGAGCTTTTGCATTGATTTTCTTGAGCTTGTAACTGGGAGAGGGACAGCTGAAAGTCTTTGTGCCAGTGCCTGAACTCTGTGTGTTTTCTCCCCTAGGCAAATTCAGAATACCCACACAGGGCTGGATTTGTCCGTGCCAGAATACCAGGAAATCCGTGGGAAGATGATGTCTGGCCATGTCGAGTATCACATTGTCGTTGTTAGCCGGCTGGCCGCCTTCAAATCAGCAAAACACAAGCCTGAAGATGTGGTTCAATTTATGGTAAATATTTCATCAGACCTGTGTTAGTGATCACTTTCTTAACCAGCCTTGATTATTTCTGTCACGATGTAGCAGATGCTTCATCATCAATCCGAGCCTCTCCAGGTCAAGGTGCTTGGTAGGACAACACAGTCTGTACCATTTCTGCAATTCCTATTCCATTATGCATATTACATTATCCACACAGTAATTGAACTTTTTATTCCAGGAGCTAAAAGTGACGATGCTGTTGTTGCCTTTAAGGCATTTTTTATTATGGATCAACAAATAGAAACCAATTAAACTTTTTGTAAGTTCTACTACAAATTAGTTTCTCTAATATATGTGTCAGTACTAGACTTTGTATAAAAAGATGAAATAAATATATAGTAGCTTATTTGAATGGGTCTATTACCTGGACACAGATTTTAAAATCCTTTGTAAGAGAGGTTTACAAGGAAGTGTTCATATAAAGCATTATTTAGCTGGATTGTCTTTTTCACTACACCTGCAGAGTAAAGGTTTGAAAGCACAGCACATGACTTAAACCAGGTGAAATCAATCTCATCTATGGCATGTGTACATCCACTTAAGCTGTTGCCCCCGGGACTATCTGTCAAGCTGATGGGAAAAGGTGCATTTAGGGTTTTCTGTTTGATCTTCTTTAGCTGCTTGCTGAAGCACTCCCAAGAAGTGCATTTCTCTGTCCATTGGCCATAAGGGGACACACCTTGTTGCATGCTGTGACCATCTGCTCTTTTCAGATGTTTTGACAATAACTGTAATGTCAGAGTGATGTGAGTGTGTGGTTACCTGGTACACCATGACCTGTAGTGTAACTCACACTTCATGGAAGGTAGCTGATAAAAGCCTGTTTAAACAGTCTGATTTGCAGATAAATATATGGCAGAACAAATGAGATCTCCTGCATTTATTCCACACCTGGTGCTATATATAACCATGGTAAAAGCAGCAATGCTGGCATAGGAGTCTGTTTTGTTCACCCTGCTCATCCCTGACTGCTTGTTCTCGCTCCTGCAGTGTTTCCTTTTGTGTGCCAGTGTTATGTGGCTATTCCATAATGTCAGCTGAGGAGCTGCTCCTGGCTAAAAATGGGTATTTTGGGGCTTGTTATTAAGTACTGATTTACACCTGTTCCTTGAGCCTGTGGCTTGGACAATATCATTATAGTTTCTTTTAGGGCAGGGAAGGGCCAGACAGGGGCAGATAAGAGACAGGGATGTGCAGTTGCTTTTTTCATGCAGCAATGCCTGCTTATATTATGTAATTTTTCCACACAGCTCTATGGAAGAAAGAATCTGGCTATACCTGAGGTGTTAAACTGGGCTGTCGTCATCTAACTTCATTTTGTATCATTTCAGAACAAGTTGATAAAATCAGCTTGTCTATAAAGAGGAGGAACTGACTTTGTACTGCAGCCCCTCTGCTTGCTGGGATTGTCTGTTCCCATGTCTCTCTGGGAGGATTTTCAGCACTCTGTTGCTCTTCTCAAGTGAAATGAACCTTCCTGATGTCTCTTCTGGTGAGGTCTCCTGACATTTCATTCTTCATGAAGAAGATAACTGGTGGAGCCTGACGAGAATAACATTTATCTCATCAGTTACATTTTTTTCAGCTGACTAAATATGATATATTATATAGTTTGTTGTGTGAGAGTAATTTAAAACTGTGAGCTGGGAGGTTGAGGATGGATGCTTTCCATCGATTCATTCCAATGAGTCTTGTCTGTGTGTATTACTGGAGGGAACAGAGGCATTCACCTGTCGTAACTTATCTCTCTGGAAGTTGGATATTTTAATCTGAGTCTGTCCGTGCTTATATGGTCAGTGGGGAGGAGGGGAATGATGTGACTCATCCTCTGGAAATGTCTCTCTTCTTTGACCATAAAGGGAAAGTATCTACATTGTAGACAGCTGCAGTGGGGGGCTTCAACTCCAGGCTGAAATGCTTGAGGGTCAGTAGAGTTGCACACAGATCACTGTGCACTTGGAAGTGCCCTGGCATTTTCTACCTGGCCTTCAGAAATTGTGGGTTTCCTATAGATCTTGTGTGGTATTAGCCTGCTGCACACAAGCTCTTTGGATACCCCAGAGCATCTCAGATAGCATGGGATGCCTTTTTCTGGGCAGAACAGTCTGCAGATGTCTGTGTTTGGTTTTCTAAACTCCCATCCTCATCAGTGCAGTGCTGTTGAAAAGGCTGTAGCTGAGCATCTGTGGGGTGGGGGAACCCACTTTGTGTAAGATAAATGTCTTGCCCCATTTGAGAAACCCTAAATTACCATAGGTGTGTGCACAGAGATTGCAGGAGTGACAGAAGACATAAAGGCATTGGCACTGCCCTGAAACAGGAAGGAGAATACATGCAGCATGCAAGGTGCCACTGGCTGCCTGTGTTCAGGTGAATTGAGCTTCAGTCACTTTCACCAAAATGACATTCTACAATGGCTGTCATGGGAGCTGAGATACCTCATGTGTGTGGGCAGTGGCTCAACCTGGAGAGAAGTGCCAGTCCTGTGGCTGCTGGGGAAGGCAGGTTGCACCCAGAGTGTCTGTGCAGTGCCCTGTTGTGCTGGATGCTGGAGCAGCACGAACAAGAGCTGTGACACTTCCCCAGAGTTGCAGGGAAGTGTAAGAGAGGTACCTGAGGAGCAGCAGAGGAGAACGAGGCTGCAATGGGCAGCAGATCTAACACATCAAATTTGTATCACAAAGCAGAGTGAGATGAGACATCTGAAGGAGGAAGAGGAAACTACTATGTGCCTGTTCTGGAGCAGAATGGGAGAGGGAACATCTTTTTTTGCCTTTTTTGAAACTGCCAAATTGGAGGAAGTGGTCAGTGTCACGGTGCTGAGGTGACACGTAGTTTAGAGAAGGCAGGCAGGTGTGGCAGGATTTTTCTTGTCTCTGAATGCTGATTTTTGGATTGTCTCTGTTTTGGCCAGCTGGGGAGCCGAGTCTGTGTTTTGTGGCTCCTCCTTGCCCTGTTGCTGTCCCTGAGGCCTCAGAGGAGCGGCCGCTCCTGCCCTGCCCTCGGGGCCTGCACTGCCCTCATAAACCAAAGGCCTTACTGCACTGCGCTCCATACTGCCCCATACTGCACTGCGCTCAGCTCAGCGAGCACTGGTCAGTGGGACCAGTGGTTCCAGCAGCTCCTCTTTTCCCTGGGAAAGGCTGGTGAGCAAGACAGAAGCATCCTCTAAGCTGGCTGTGGTCTCCATTTGTGTGGGAAACAGCCTTTAAGATCCTTGATCCAGCTTTTGACAGTCACCACCTTGTCAACTACACTAGAGCACCAAGTGCAGTGTCCAGATGTTTCTTGAACACCTCCAGGAATGGTAACTCCAGCACTTCCCTGGGTAGTCCATTCCAATGTTTAATGACTATTTCCATTAAGAAATTATTTGTGATGTCCAGCCTGAACCTCCCCTGGCACAGCTTGAGGCTCTGTCCTCTTTCCTCTTGTCCTGTCAAGATCGAGAGATGCGTTAAGGGAGTGACAAAAACCAGATTGAACATCAGAAGGAGACTTCAGATCTGACCTGTGAAGCCTTTACTGTGGGGCTAAGCAATCCAGAGTGCCCTATTCCCCAGCCTTAACAGGACTATGCAAAATCAGCATTGTGGCATCTCTAATTCAAATGTCTGTGAAGAATTAACAGAATAAGAAATTCACTTCTCTGATGACATCCTAAATTATTAGAAAGTGGAGGGATTTTTTAATTTAAAAAAAAATGCTAATTGTAAAATAGGGCAAATGGGCTTTAGAACTGCATAACCTTAAGGTTATATTTGGTAATTAAAGGAAAAGTCAGTTGCATTTCTTTCAAAGGTCAGAATACTCTTGTACTATCGAAAGAGGGAAATTGGTTTTCTCTTTGGTACTGCTACCAAGGTGATATTTAATTATTGCCTGTAGATTTGCCATTTTCTGTGATAAAAAGAAAAGGCTTTGCTTTTCTTAAAGGCATTTCTTCTAGCCACACCTTAGCTTTTTTAGCAATTAACTTCTCCCTTCCCAGCCTTATTAAAAATCCACCCAGCCTTTAGTGCCTTCTCTTTGTATCTGCATCCAGTTTGATTCTTCTGTACAAGTTATTTGTTAGTCAAGTTTTTTCCTTTTCAAAGCTGAACAAATAACTACTGGTGTTTGACAGGCATAGTACAATTTAGGGAGGCATTTACTATAGAACTGTCTTCCTCTCTTAAAATGAGGGAGTGTATGAATACGTGGGTGTGTATTCATTTATGTTTTCATCATTGCCTTTTTGCATATGTTGGCCTTTTTTTTTTTTTTGGGCCTCAAAATCTGTGCATTGAAGTTGCATTTTCCTGACTGTACAGGTATGTTGTGAAGATAAATTCCTTCACCTTATGGCTTCTGTGATGTGAGAGGAGGGGAAAAAATTCATGCTCAGTGTAGCAATAGGTTCAGGAGCCATTAAGGATTCATGCTGATTAAAAAGAAATATTAGAGTTCTTGCTCTTCTGCTGGGCAGAACAGATGAGGAGAACAGCATGTGGTCGTGTAATTAAAATCTACCATAATGCACACCCACGGGGTCACCAAGCAACATTAATTCTGGTATGGCTTGAATTGGGAGTTTCCAAGCAAAAGCTTGGGTTGTGCTGCCTGGGAGAAGGGGTTTCGATTCCTGTACCCAAAGCTAGTGGTTGTTTAAAAGGACAGAGATGCTGGATCTCCCTTTTCTGACAGTGCAAAGATGTGGGCTTTATAAGAAAAAAGTCACTGTAGCTCTGGTTTTTATGAAATACTGTAAAATCAAGTGTGCTCTTTGTTAGTGTGCTCTGGCTGGCAAAGGGCTCCAGTTAGCTCTGAGATCTCCATTTTGTTGAAATCCTTGCAGTAGATATAAAGCATATGAAGACAAGTTTGGGGCCACAAATGGGGCAGTAAAAGGAGCTTTGAAGGGGAAGGAGGCATTAAATAGCATTAATACTGAGTGGGATCAAATTCTGCATGCAACTGTGAGTGCCAGGCTCGTATCCCGCAGCCATTCCGGTGTGTACTTTCCTGTGTGAGGCCCTTGGGAGGAGGGGGGCAAGGCACATGCATGAGATTTGAAGGATTAGTAGCAAACTTCAGACTTTCACTTTGAACTTCATGGTGGTTTTTTTCTTAACCTTCTAGCTTGATCACATTCAACTTATTATTTGTTCCCAGTGGGAAGAAAAAAAAAAACCAGCAACATTCAACCCATCCCTGTCTGTCTTTTAAGTTCTGTGTTGGATGTTAATTGTTACAGGCAAATAAGGTCTTGACCTGGCAAATGTGCACATGCTTTGCTGTATTTGCATGATTAACTCTTTTGAAGTGAAGCAGATTGAGCCTTTGATATTGTGACTTGACAGAACGCCTTGAAGTGTGTGCACTCAGGCTGACTTACAGGTGGTGGGGTTTAGCTCCACGGTGTTCACAGAGTTCATTCAGTTAGAGGCGTGGAGGGGGAGAGGATAACTGCAGGATCAACACCTGGAGGAATTACAGGCAGCAGAAGAAAAATATCTGAATATTAATCAAATCAAACTTTGTTTACTTAATAGGATTGGTGAAATGGGGTTTAGAGCAGTGCTTATTTTCTGTCCTAACATTTTGGGCCATAAGATCCATCAAGGATTTTCAAAGCACTGTAAGTGATAACCAGTAAAGGCAAGATTTAATTTTGTTACACACTGATACACCTTTCTCCTGGAAGATTAACAGAGGATGTCAAATTGAAAGGGTCCAGAATTACTGCAGCAGAGCAGTGCTTTCTAACTAGAAAGATGTGAGAATGCTCTGCATCATGTCTGGGATTTGCTTGAAAAAATACACTGTGTGGAACCTGTCTGGCACTTGTGTAAGGCTTCTGTGCTGCTGCATCTAGCTCTGGAGTCCCAGGTACAGGAAAGACATGGACCCATTGGAGCAGATCCAGAGGAAGGGTACAGAAGTGGTCATAGGGCTGGGACAGTGAGGACACGGAGGAGAGAGCCTGATCAGCCTGGAGAAGGCTCCAGGATGGCACTGGATTCCTTCCTGTACCTGAAGGGGCTGTAAGAAAGCAGGAGAGGGACTGGCTACAAGGGCCTGGAAGGGGGACAAGGGGGAATGGCCTTAAGCTGAAGAAGGGAAGGTTTAGATTAGATGTAAGGAAAAATTCTTGACTGTGAGGGTGCTGAGCCACTGGCACAGGTTGCCCAGAGAAGCTGTGGCTGCCCCATCCCTGGAACTGTTCAAGGCCAGGGTGGATGGGGCTCTGAGCAGCCTGGTCCAGGGGAAGGTGTTCCTCCCATATTGAACAGGCTGATCTTTAGGGTCCCTTCTAGCTCGAACTGTTTGGTGATTCTCAGCGCACCAGTCTGGGGCTGCTGGGCTCAGCCAGCCTTACCACTGCATTTCCAGCCCCAAACCCCAGGTAAACCTGGCAGCAGAGCTGAGCGAGGGTGTCAAGGAGCCTGTGGCTGCCAGGGCTGGAGGCACAGGGGCAGTGGGTGAGGAGCCTGGCTGGCAGGGGCCAGCACTGGGCTTGGGTAAGTGGGGAATGGTTCTGGCTGCAGGGCTGACACCTCTGGTACAGCTGGGTGTTCTGGAGAGCTGACACTCTCTGGTACAGCTGGGTGTTCTGGAGAGCTGACACTCGCTGGTACAGCTGGGTGTTCTGGAGAGCTGACACTCTGGTACAGCTGGGTGTTCTGGAGAGCTGACACTCTCTGGTACAGCTGGGTGTTCTGGAGAGCTGACACTCTGGTACAGCTCGGTGTTCCAGCAGAGGGCTGGTACCTCTGTTCTGCAGGGCTGACACCTTGCTGGTAGAACAGGGTGTTCTGGAGGGCTGACACCTCTCTGGTACAGCTGGGTGTTCTGCAGGGCTGACACTCTCTGGTACGGCTGGGTGTTCTGGAGAGCTGACACTCTCTGGTACAGCTGGGTGTTCTGGAGGGCTGACACTCGCTGGTACTGCCGGGTGTTCTGGAGAGCTGACACTCGCTGGTACTGCCGGGTGTTCCAGCAGAGGGCATCCCGGCACCGCAGGATATCCATCGGCCGGCACGCTGTGCTGCGGGCTCTGGGAAGCACATTAGTATGCTTTGGGGACAGTGCTGTCACACTTGGTATTCCGTGTCGCCTGCGCGTTCCCGGCGTTGTTGTTCAAAGCTCACGCAGATCCACAAAGGCGCAATTAGCGATGGGATGCGAGGGTGTGCGTTTGCTTTAGGTTCAGTGGTGTAATTAGACATAAATTGAGATTTATGAATAATTTACAGACTTTGATAGAGGAGGAATGAAAATTAAGTGGGGAAAGAAATAAGTTTGTGTATCTCAGTTCAGTGTTAGAGTATTTTTAAAAACTGTTTTGGCATAATCTTGATTGGCTGCTGTCTTGTAATGCTTTCAGAAATTAATTTGGTAGTTATTATTAAAATTAATTAGATGTTAAATGTTTTTTGCAAATCAGGCTTAATTTTTTTTCCTGGGTAGAGGGTAATGATGTTTATTTTTTTGAAAGAGCCCCAGTGAATTCCTTACTGCCCTTACATTTGTGCTTACATAGTATGTTTGGGAGGGGCTCAGGCATCCTACCCTGCTCAGAGCACTACTGGGACCTAGCAAATTAAAAATGTACAGCAGTTCAGAAGCTCTGGAATTGCTTTCCCCTCTCTCTTTGGGGGTCTTTCAGAGGGAAGATTGTGATGTTTTGGAACATCTCTATTGCCCTCACTTTAGTGCCTGGTTGCTGAATGGCATTTCAGATCTGGCATGTGGAGCACAGTGTTACTCACACTTTACCTTTGTTACTTTCACAAGACAAGTCTAAAATTCTTGGTTTTCATTCCCCTGCCGACTCAGGTTGGGTGTTGTGTTTGAGATCTTTGTTACAAAGCTGCTTGCCTTTTGTGCCTGGGCACTGAACCCACAGTGAATATTGTACAGCTGAAATGCAAATGCTTTTCCAAATCATCTGGCTAGGTTGATAATTACTGCAAAGGGCAGGGAAGCATGAAGCTGAGGTGGTTATTGCTCTTTGTGCCCTCATCTGAATCAGTGAACTGGCTGAGGTGTGCCAGGGCCTGTTCCCTGGCCTGGAGGTCAGCTCACGCAGTCTGGCTGCATGCACAGCATTAAACTTCCTTACCATCTGCAGTGGGCATCAGTGCCCAAACTGGCTGCTCTGGGGTCTCTCCACTGGGCCAGATTTTGGGCTGTAGAGTTATCTGGGGGCATGGCAGCTGCCCAGAGTGTAGAAACTGTGCCAGACATTGTCAGGTTCCAGTAGACGCTGTAAATGAGGTTTCTAGTAGGTGCTCTCAGGTTCCAGTGGCTGGGAATATGCCTGATACTGTTTAGTTTGCGTGTATATATGCAGTGCAGGGATTCTGCATTGATCTATAACTCATTTGCCTTCTGTGCTTTTTGTTAGGTTGACTTTCTTTATCACTGTGTTGGTGGGAGAACTCTGCATTACTCCACTCCAAGATGTGGTGCTTGAGTCTTTCCATCTTCTATATCCATCTCAGTGTGTGCAATACTGCACATATTGCAGGTTAATTAGGATTCACTCCTCTAGAGTTCAGCAACACATGTTACAGAAGGATGAGAGCTGGACCCTAAAAGAGTATCTGTGCCCTATGCACTCCACTAGCACTGTTTTTGGGGTAGTTTTTTTATCTCTGTATTAATTGAAACAGTTTGGTAGATTATGGATCCATGGAGTGCCTTGACAAATACATTATCTGTATAACACCACAGAACAGGGAAGTCACCCTCTTGTATCTGTAACATCACTTAGAGATAGTGTTTTGTTTGTGTGTGGGTTTTGTGTATTGGTTTAAGGTACTGAATTCAATACTTTATGTGGCATAAAAGCCACACCTTTTCTAACCAACATTCCCATAGCTATTGCTTTCCTTGTAGTATCTTGAGCCTTATTTCTCCTCAGGCTTCCTGTCTTTGTCCAAAGAAGGAATGACTCCATTCACTGCTGGCATCTTCTCCCTGTATGAGAACCTTTCAGGCCATGGCCAAGTTGTTGATTTTTATTTTCTCATGGATGAACTGAATAGTCAGGGGTCAGCTGAGGTCTTTGCCCTTAGGTTTTTGTGTCATGTACTGTTCTGGGCAGAAAATGTGACAGTTTTTTAGGCCTAAGCTGCCAAAGGGCACTGAAGCCACCAGGAGTGAGGAGTGGGACAGTGGTGCACAGACGTGGACAGCTTTCTCTACCATGTGCCTACCAGGCAGGGCTTTTGTTCCCTCCTGTCTCTCAGCACTGGGCATCACTTTTAGTGGACAAGGATTCCTGCTGTCAGAAAAATATCTGCAGCAGTGACCTTCCCAGTATTTCATTAGCTGATGAGTCAGACAAATGGATTCTGGCAATGAACTTTAATTCCATTAAGCAGTGGATTTTTAATAACAGAATTAGAAGACTAGCAACAATGCTTAAGGATTCACTGGGTACATGCAGGCTTTTGCTCAGTCATATGTAAAGCTCCTTGCTAATACATGGTTTTCCACTTCCACAGTTAATGTTTCACAGCCTTCACTGCTGCTTTGCTGCTCCTGTCTCACCTGTAAAGAAATGAACCCAGACAACACATTTTCATTGCAGGTTTCCAAGAAGTACAGCGAGATCGAGGAGCTCTACCAGAGACTGGCAGCACGGTACCCACAGGTGTCTCTGCCACTCCTGCCTAGAAAAGTTCTCTTTGTGGGGGAATCTGACATCTCTGAGCGAAGAGCTATGTTCAATGACATCATGAAATTCATCTCCAAAGATGAGGATCTAGCAACAAGTCCCGAGTTACTGGAATTTTTAGGTAACTAAAAGATGTGAGTGTCCCCTCTCCCAGGAATGTCCTTTATTGGAAGTGTTAAGTTCTTGACTTGGGCAGCCAAAAACTAGAGAGTGCCAGAATAAAAGCTGTCCCTGAAAATGTCCTCGTGTGCATTTACAGAGCTGCACAGTCGTGTTTGCTGTTGTTTCTCCCTCCTCTCAGTGGACACGTGCCTCAGTCAGAGATGTTGATAGGTACCTTCAAAGCAAGCATTGTGTCAAATCAGGCTGTCCCTGATTTCTTGCTATACTTCAGCACATGTAAGTTTAGAAGGCTTAATAGTCATATGTTGTCAGTGGGGAGATGGACCCTAAAGGGACAGTGCAGCGTCTCTCTTAGTGAGCAACTCTTCCATGTTTTGTCTGATTTTCCTGCAAATTATTTACTCTGAGAAAGATTTAAATGGAAGACAGATTGTTTGTTAGTTAAACACATTCTATGGCTAGCTTTTTTTTCTTTTTAGTTTGTTTTAATTTTTTTCTTAGTTTTCCTTAGCTTTATGTCCAGCTCTTGTCTTATCTAGTGATTCTTACAGCTCTTTTCTGCTCTCTTAGGCAAAGCAGGGAGTTACTGAATGAGTGTAACAAATGAGTTCTCTGCTTTTAATTCACCTGAGGGCTGCTGAGCAGAGAGTACTCCAGCCTGGTGCTGTTCAGGATTCTTAGTGGAGGGTTACTTTTAAGTGAAGTTGCAAGAAGCTAACTAGTGTAGACAGCCCATTTTGCAGAAGTGTCGGGTGTGTGCCAGATAAATTCTGTGAAATTGGGAGCTTCCTAAAGTGAAAGGGGGCAAAGCTGCTTAATTCATGGCAAAATCCAGGTAGTTAGGCTTTTGTTTGGGCTTTTTTTCCCTGGGCAGTATTCCCTTGAAAGCAGATCCCTTCACAGAGAATTCAGAATTCATGTTGATTGATATTTGCATGCTGGTTAACCTAACTATGGTGCACATCTGTAGCTAAACTAGGCTGAACTCCATTCTGTGGGCAGATTGGGTGCAAGTAATGTGAAATTTGCAGAATTTGCATTAGAATAATGTCAGTCTTACCCTGATTTGGCAGATGCAGACATGAAAAGCTAGGTGAGATGAGTCTCCCATGCCATGTTACTTCAATAGTCAAAATGGTGTAGCCATGAATTTTATTCATCAGTTTTCAGCAGCCTTTTTTTTAGCTGATCTCATGATTTTAAATTGCTTCCCTGGACGTTCAGAAACTTGCCAACAAGGAACCATTTTCTCCTCATTCTGCTGCCCTTTGCATGAACAAGTGTGGTGAGAAGACTTAGTTTTATTTTTCAGTTGGCTGAATTTGCTGAGCTGGATGCATCTTGCATACTGAAGGGTGTTAGAACTTTAGGCTTCATTTTTCAGTGTAAACTGAAGAGCTGCTGTAGAAACATGCTGTCCAATGCTCTAATTTTAACCCCAGTTAATTAAACTGTATCAAAAAGAGGGTTTTATCTCTACTATCTATGTGAAAGTTAGCTACCTACATCTGTGCAGAGTATTTACTGTGTCTCTGTAGCCAGTAGAAGAGAAATAGGCACTTCAAAGAGAAACTCACATGACTTTATTTGGATGGGATGAATCACCATGTGGAAATTCTATTGTTTCTGTTGACTGTAGAAGGAACATAAATAAGCAGATTTGACATGTGCTGCTGTGTCTCAGATAAAGTTCATTTCCTTTATCTTTCTCTACTTAACTACTTTGAATCAGTAAACAGATCAGACACAGAATGACACATAGTGAATAAAGGGAACAGTGGGAGTATTTTGAAAGAGTTTCACAAAAGCTGATCATGTCCTTCATTCCTCGAACAAAACTCTCAGCAACAAGTGCAAGGTATAAAAAACCTGTAGTATTTATCTCATATACTCAGTTTTGACTCCATTACTATGTTTTGCAGGAACAAAATCTTCCAGTGCCATTGACTTCAAGGGTAAAAACTTACCTGATGACAGGGAGAAAGAAGATGAAGAAAATGAGGCATTGGATTTTTTCAAAGAGGAGAAGACACCTGACTTAATCTCACAGCTTTTATCAGTGGAAGATGCTAAAAAAGGGGAGAAAAAAGAAGGGGGAGATGAAGAAGAAGAAGAGGAAGAAATTTTAGACCCTCTTGGTATAATCAGGTATGGCCAAAATCCTGTAAATCGGGTATTTAGAATTCAGCCTTTCTGAATAAGGCTGTTGTATGTCACTGTCCCCACATTGCTAAATTTCACAGAGGAGGAGGGGCCTCTGCAGTTCATGAGTGAGGTGCTTTGATAGAGGGAAGAGACTTGGTAGTGCCTTTTCAGTGCATTCCTCAGGACATTGAAGTGACAGGGACATGATGAGTGCCTTGTTAGCAGTCCCAGCTACAGAAGGTATTTGCTGGGCACTGTGCAGGGTTCCACCACAGGGCATCAGCCCTCCAGAATCCAGTGGATGTGCTTTCTGGAGTGCACAGGACACTCTGATTACAGCGTCTGGAACTGCTTTTGAGCTCACTTGTGCCTTTTCTTTCCTTTTACCTTTGTCTGAAGGTGTCAGATGCTAAATGCCACTAAGACATATGCAGTAACAGTTTGAGAAACAGTAATTGGGGCAAAGCTTCCTGATACCTGTGTCTGTGTGTTCAGTATTTTTCAGCCAGTTACTTTCTTCCCTTCAAGATGGAATTTCTCACTGAATTTCAAACTGATTTCTACTAAACTCTGGAAGCAAATTAAGCTTTTCTGTGCTGGGATCATGAGTATCAACTACTTTTTAGGGTGTCTCAGGCTTTAGATGTCCAAGTGAGGAAGGTGTAGCTGTTCTTGATCTTCAGTAAGCACTGATTGACCCAGCTGGATGGTTCCAGCCACCCAGAGTCCCAGCCACTACTGAGTGTTGTCTTGGATCTAGACTGTGCTTTCAAAATGCTTCTGCATAGCAATAGGCAGTAACTGAGAGTAACAAGCCAGACCCCTCTCTTGGTGTTTCCCAGTGGCATTAAATCATTTCTGGGGGATCATTCACTCTAGGTCTAAGCTGGAGTCTCCTACACTAAATTTGGTCAAATAAGATGAAAAACACTGGAAGCACTATTTGGACTTTCCTCCTGCTATTATACTCATGTAATTGTGGATGCCCAGATATTTTCCTTTTTACTTGAAGTATTTAATCCTTTGTATCAGAAAAGATTCACCAGAAAAACATTAACTATTACTCTTTTGATAAAATGTGCTGAATTACTCAAAATTATTCTTTTGTTTAAGGAGAGTTTAAAAATTTAAATAACTATTTACAACAAGAAGTTAGATAAAGCAATACTTCCCACAAAATGGTCCTTAGTTTGTATTTTTACAAAAGCAGCTGTCCTTTTTTGGATAGGAAAATGATCTATTGGGTTAGCAAATGCAATGTTATATTTTCCAACTTATAACAAACAGAAGCTGTAAAAAGCTTGCTATGCCAAAACAAGCAAGAAGTTTGCTTTTTTCCTCTGCACAGCTTGACATAGCATTTGAAAATCTTGATTATTTTGGTCTTCTAATGCACTGAAGGATGACAAGACCTGGTATTTAATCCTCATTTAGTTTATTGCTTCCATTCCTTCCAAGTACAGAATTCTTACTGAATCAAAATAGCTTCATTTATATAAGTAGTATGGTCTTCACTGGGACAGAGCTGCAGCTCTGCAGCAGCAGTTATGCAGTCAGATGTTTTTCACTCTGAAGCAGTGGCTGGCTATCTATAAAAGACATCTCCATATCTGTTTATTACTGTTTCTGTGATTCTCACATGTGCAGTGTTGGGGCAGGAACATGAAAGTGGAAACAAGAATTCTGAGGTGGATTTTTCATTGTCTCTCTTCTCCTGTAATTCATCCTGCTTCCATGGAAGTTTTTTTCAGCTGACATCAATGGAGATCAGATTGTACATCAGCACTGTATCCCAGCTCTGTGCCTTCTAGTAAGAGGTGTCTAGGTGAGAGGCCAAACGCAGGAGCTTAGTGGTCAGTGGATAGGCAGTTCTCAGGGGACATTTTAGGGTGTCTTCTATGTCTGTTAAAATATTTGGTGTTTGCATGCTTTGAAGAGGGAGCTGAAGCCCCACAGCTTTAGTGTTTCACATGTGCTTGAAGTTACTTTGGCATGGGAATGAATAAACAGGAGGTGAAGCAGATAGATAAATGTGTTTAGTAGTAAATTGTCCCCTAGTGCCTAGTAAATTCAGGTTTAAAAGGAAAAAAAAAATCCATGCTCCTTTCATCTCTGAAAAATCTTTGGAAAGCAGTAGAGTCAGCACTGAAACAAGCCAGTCCATTTTGTGAAGTAGTTATGTCCAGAGTGCTTTGAGCAGCAGAGCTCCAGCCTAAATTGAATCATGTGTTTGGCATAATCTTACAGGTTTTTTGCTTTCTGGATGAGGATGAAACTGCTCCAGTAGCACAGGCCTCCATATGCTGTCAGCATGCTTCATTTGGTAACAACTTCTCCTGGGCCAGAAGGCTGTGAATTGGATTTGGCCCAGCACTGCTGCTGTGCTGCTGAAACCACCCAATATCCAGTTAAATATCAGGCCTTAGGGGTAAAATGCTAAGCTAGGGCCTTTTTTTCCCTGTTTTTGTATTGCTGGTGTTCACCCAGGTGGAAGCTCATAATGGGCTGGTTCCTTTTGCCTGGAAGAGATGTCCCAGTGGTGCTGATTTTCTGCCTCGCTTTCAGGGCTGTGTCTGAGCTGCTCTTTGATGGCATGTGGGCAAACTCACTTGCCAGTTCAGCTCCTCATCTTTTGTGGGCATTAATGATGATCTACAAACTTTGTAGATGGTTCTTATGCCTCAGAGCTTTCTCTCTGTGTTAGCAGGGTGATTCTGGGATTCTTAACAACAGAAAGACTTGGGGTTTTGCTGTCCAAACCAGGAGCATGTCAAAAACAATAGATATTTCTGATTAGGTTTTCATCTTTTAACATGCCTCCTCCTTTATATTTTTTTACCCCAGAAGCCAGGTTCTTTCTAGAATAAAAGGTGCTCAATATTAACTTACATTTGTGGGATGC
This sequence comes from Spizella passerina, assembly GCA_013401375.1. Taxonomy (NCBI): domain Eukaryota; kingdom Metazoa; phylum Chordata; class Aves; order Passeriformes; family Passerellidae; genus Spizella; species Spizella passerina. Next base: position 31,819 of record WBNQ01035507.1, read on the forward strand.
AGTGTTGAAATTAATTGAAATATGTTCTTTTCACCCTCTGCCCTTTCTTGATAGTCTGGAGTATTGGTATTCCAGTGTATTGTCACCAATTACTCTGCAAGTTTTCCTGGACATTTGTAGAAATCTTTTCAGCTTTGGACAGAATATACAGGTCCTGTAGGAAGAATCACTCCTAATATAGAGTAAGGCTATCCTTTGATATCAGCTGTGCATAAGGGAATGAATTATAGTATACTCACTTTTGTAGCAGTGGCATCCTTATAGCTCTGTTTCACTCTTCTTAGCACTTCAGGTATACAGTGACTTGTAAGTCATTGTAAAGCTCTCATAGCATTTTATAAAGGTGCATCTCTTGGGTTTGTTTTTTTTTTTCTTAAGCCAAAATCATTATAATATTTTTTTGTAAAAATGTTTTATTTCCTTGATAAGTAGGAAATCAGATACATAATTAACTCCCCATTGTAGGGACAGTATTAGGTATATTGACTTAGCTTTTTCACCACTCTTTGTCACTCTTCTTTAAATCCAAAGAGCTCACTATTTGCAGATACATATTTTTAAATCCTTAGTAGGCTACCATGGTGCTTTGGTATTGGAATTTTTAAAGGTGCAGTATTTTTAAAAAATGTTTTAAAGGATTTTCCTCATAAATTGCAAAATAATATCATGTGGCTAGTCTCAGTTGCAGGGCATTCTCCAACTGGCATGCCTTTAGGAATGAAAGAAGCAAGAGCAATGAATCTGAAAGAGGCTAATACCTCTGAAGGACAAGGCCTGGAAGAGAAGCACAAGTTGGATGAACTATTCACCTGAACTTGGTGGTACTGTTGAAAATTTTGCAATGGAAAAAGGTGTGATTTGCCATTGTTTTGAGGGCAGGTTGGCAGGGAGTGAGGGGAGCTGTGTGCAGCAGGATCCAGAGCAGCAGCAGTGCTCAGCCAGGGCTGACTGGGCAGTGTCTGGCTGTGGCTGTACCATGACATTCTCTGTCCTCCCTGTGAGGTTGGCTGTGTCCAGAATGCAAGTGCCTGCTGGCCTGGGCTGCCTCCTGGGCTGTGATTGGGATGCTTTGGGAGAAGGCAGGTTGTCCCAAGCCAGGGAGTACCAGGAGCTGTTCTAACAGCTTGAATTGTTGAACTGAGCTCCTGTGCTCAGGCCCAGGCTGTGAAGGAATTACTCAAAAAGCCAGTATGGCCCCTGTTCTTCTACCCACAGAGCTTTCTGCCTGCTGCCATCTTTGCTCCACTCTGCCCTCAAGCTACCCTAGGGTTTGGCTTTCTGTAGAGAAGTCAGGCATCCAGTTTGGATGCTTAATCCAGGCAAGATCAAGTTCACATTTCCAGGTATTCTTCTTAAAGCTAGTTAAAAACACATCACAGCAACTGAATTGGGTTTTGTCTTCTTCCTCTGTGGGTGAAATACAGAGTTCCACTGTTTATATTTTGAAGCCAAGAGCTTTAGCATCCCTCTCCTCCCACTTTGTAGTCACAACAACTGAATTTAGTACTTGTATTCAGTTCATTCCAAAAAACCTCAGAAGCAGCTGATTAAAATGACTGTGAACCAGCTCCTCTGAACAAAGCAGCAGTAATTCTGCAAAAGGAGTGTAGCTGCCTCATGGGTTAAAACATGCAGCAGCCCTTTCAGTGCATGCATTTCTTCAGCTGCAATTACCTCCTGAGGTAATATTTGTTCACCACTTTGGGAGAACCCACCTTTTCCTGAGCTTTTTTTTCCTGTCTTCATCAGCTCTCTGCAGCCCTTGTAGGAGCCTCTCCTCCACACAGGGTTCCTCCCTTCCGTCCTTTTTCCTTTGCCTCCCTAAATCTTTCAGTGACAGCATGCATTTCCCCAGGCATAGGTTTTCCCTGGCAAACTGCACAGAGGTGAGTATTCCCTAGGCAAGAGTTCTTCTGTCTCATCATGGCTCCTGGAGAGTTTCTGTCTTGAGTCTGCGCCTTTACTATTGTTTCAGAGGATTTCCTTATGGCTTCTCCTCATCCAAATTTGTGCCTCTCCTGGGGAATACTGATATGTGGGTAGGTGGAAGCTTTGCATCTGTTGTGTTTAAACAAAGATACAGCTGAGTCCTGACAATAGTTAGGAAGGGATGGGGCTGGTGAGGGCTGACCTTTTGGGTGTCTTCTGCCAGGGGTTTTCTAAGTCTTTGTAGCTGGTTGTTGCTTGGGTCAAACTCAAGCACCTCCAGTGCTAGAGGTTTGCTGTGGCTGGGTTTAGTTGGTAAGGAGATTATTAATGCACTCGGTGCTTTTCCTGGCTGCAGATGAAGTAGGTGATGGCTTGGAGCAGCAGATTGGCAGGGAATGAGGAGCCAAGAGCCAGCCCTGGCCTTGCCAGAGCCTCTAGAGCCAGGCAGGCTGCAGGAGGAGGGCGGGTTGGCACACAAGCCAGCAGTTGTTTCTGGGTTGCATCCTACACCTTTGTGTTTCCCAGCCCCTTAGTGGTAGTCAGGCTAGAGCTTGACTCCTGAGTTGTTGATCCCAGTGCTCCCTTTCCTCTCCTCTTCCCTGTTGTGGCAGAAGAACTGAGAACAGCCTCAGCTTTCTGTCTTTGGAGAAAAAAAATGAGTGGCAACATTTGATCTTGCTTCCTCTGCCAGAAGCCTCGGGCAGCTGAGAGTGGCTGATGTAAAGGCAGAAATCAGCTTAAGGGGGAATCCTGCATTCAGCATCTTTACAAGTGGTTTTATTGATGGAGTGCCCAGAGCTGTAATAGGTGAGGGCAGTGTACTTGCTCATGGATTTTCCTCTCCAAGGAAGAAAATTTCTGCAGGCTGGAGTGGTGTTGTAGCACAGCTGCTGTCTGCTGGACAGATGGTCTGGAGCAAACTTGTCAAAATGTGTGTTCAGCTGCTGTGCCTTCTGGTCCTTGGCTGGCAGGGTTGTATTGCTGCCACTCCTCAGGCATCCTGCTCCTCAGCCACTCACAAATTCACAGCTGCCCTTTGGGCCAGCCAGGTACGTGTTTGCTTCCCCTCTGAATCCATTGGGATTTATATACAGCATAAAAACAACTTGTCTGTTTGCCCTGGTCAGCTGAAAGAGAGTGAAGGTGTCCAAACATTAAAGAGTGAAGATACAGGTTATTTTTTCTTTAACAAAATTCAAATAGTCAAAACAATGAATGGGAAAATAGAGCTTTGTTTTCCTAGCAGTGTCTGTATCTGTGCTCACAGCTGTGAGGCCTTCAGAGATTTAAACAGGCAGATCTCTATTTTCTGTCAGTTGTTGAGTCACAAGCTTAGGTTGCAAGGCATGCTTGACCATCACTTTGCCAAGTGACACAAGTATTTGTCACAATTCCAATCCAGCTGCTGTCAGATTGGCAACTCACAACATCCCAGTAAACAACCCTGTTGGTCTTCTACTGACAGATGAAATTTTTCTGAAAACCAAAGATAATAGTCTGGTATAGTGTTCTTCTCCATCAAAGAGAGAAGGAGAAAAGGGAGCAAAAATTCTGTATTACCTACCCAGTTAGAGGATAAGCCTGCCTCACTTTTCATAAATTGTCTGGTCTCAACCTTTTTTAGGGACAACCTTGTAGCCTCTCCTTGGATTGTTTTAACTGAGTGGCTAGGGAGTAAAGCAGGTTGACAGGGATGCTCTCCTTGCAGGAATTCCGTCCCTCCAGTTTATCTCCTGAATACTTTTGGTTTTTTAGGTGCTTTGAGAGTGGTGTTTCCTATGCAGAGGGCTTTCCTTTCTTTTCTGCCACCAATCCCATCTCCTGAGAACAGCTTCCAATGTGTTTCCTTACTGAAAATCTTGCTCTGCCTCCACAAATGGGAGGTTGAGGGAGATTGAAAGAAAACATTGGGAAATGAAACCATGTTTAGCTGCTGGATCTCACAGAATCATCCATATTCATTCTGTTTAAAGTCTTCTGAGTGGCAGAAACCTGTTCTCTTGAGATAACTCTACCCAGGCTTCTTTGGCTCCAAGTGGTGGAACTGAGACCTTTTCCTAGCTGTACTTCCCAGCCAGGGAAATCAAATTGGATGTGTGAAGAACTTGACCCTCTTCTCTCATGGCTTTTCTTTGGGAGGGCAGACTGAATGGAATTATGCTCAGGAAAACTGAGATTTTTGGGTACTCCTGGACTTGTAGTTGACATATATTCTATCCATGAGCACTCCTTCAGGAAAGTGTGTTGCACAGGTGGTTGCTGCTCTGTCTGTACCTGGCAGTCAGAAAGAACTGTACCTTGGGATCAGAGCTAGGGCACTCACACTGCCAGAGAGGTTGGGAGTGCATACACAAGCCACAGCTCTAAAGTTGGCTGCTCTGTGTTTTCTTTTCTTTTGGAAATAGTCATTTCCCTGACCTGAGGAAAAGTTGTGTGAGTCCTCCCTGTGCCAGCATTGTCCTTATCTGCATTCATATTTCCCTGTCTAGTGTTATATTTTTGGTCCCATGAGATTATGCAGTCATTGTTTCCCCAGGTTTTTAAGCAATTGCCTGGCTTAAAGTTCAGTGATGAGTTTCTGTCATGACTGGCTTGAGTGATTCCAGTACATCCACAGCTGGAACATGAGAATCCTCTGGGAAGGAGTTTAAGTAATTATTTTAATGTGCTTCATTTTCTTTCTGATTAGAACACTGAATATACTTTAATGGGTTTTATAAATAGTTAATTTGTGTTTATGCCATCATGGTAAGCCCAGAGGGCTGAAAATAGCTCTCTAGTCCGTGTAGTGTTACAGCTGTGTACCATCCAGTGGTGTTTCCAAGCAGAACACAAATGTGACTTCACCTGGGGTAAAATGCAGCAAGGACTTAATTGCTTCATGCAACACTGCATTGCAGTACCATAAATGAAGAACACTTAATTCAACTGGAAATGCAGAGAGAATTGCACCCATGTAAATGCAAATACTCAGCTTGGAATTTGACCAGATTGCCAAAGTATATTGTCTCCTTTTAATAAAGATTTCACAGGATTTTTAACAGACCTGGTTCATTGTTTACAATGTACTGAAGGAATAAAACTTAATGTGCACTTTTCTGTATACAGAACTGTAGAGCCAAGTAATATCAGGGAAGTGGAATGAAATGCCATTGCCACTAGCTGGTACCAGCTTTCAAATAATTCCTATGGTCCTCTAAGTGAACTCCTGCCTTTTGTTTTCCCCCTCCTGTTTGGCAGGACGTGCAGGCATTTGTAGCAGAGCTAGGCAGCACAGAAGGTGTGCAGGAGCTGCTGTGAGCATATCCAGCAAGTCCTCACTTAACTGAGAAAGAGAGGAGCAGGAGGCAGGAGATCCTTTAGAGAGGCTACAGCATAAATTTGTGACTGCACAGAATCAAAAGTGTCTTTTTTTTTTTTTTACTTCTCCTTTGGAAGAGGATTGAACATGATGTAATTGGGCAGATTTAAACATGTTTTGTTTCATGGACTTTACAATAATAGGATGACTCAAGTCCTTAATTAGAATAAAAAAGCATTACCTCATCGATGAGCCTGCTCCTTTCACCAAGGCAGGGGAAATCTTTAATCAACAGATGCAGGGAACTGCTCATAGATGAGACAGACTGCTAATGAGGGATGGATTCAGAGCTGCCCTACTGCTTTGCTGTGCACTGAAGAAGCTGTCTGTGGGGTGAACGTGGGCTCAGTTTAAGTCGAGATGGGAGACTTGTTTTTCCTTTCATCTGATGCTGTCAGGTTACTAATTCAGCAGACTTAATAAAACTATTGTTCATTTTCCCCATGGACCTGCTGCAGACATTTCTGTCTTCATTTCAGAGGATCAAAGAATCAGCTTTTGGAAAACCATTTTTGAAAGCAATCTGTAAAACTTAGCCAAAAATGCATGATTTAGCTGTATAACTATAGGTTGGTACTAATTAACACACCTGGGGATCACATCTTTTACTGCTGCCCCTTGCAGCATTTGGCCGGGTCTGGAATCATCTGAAGTGTCAATTAAAAAGGAATGGCCCTAAGGACAGATGCATCTGGGACTCAGCAGCTCTTCATTCTGCACTAGAATTTCTTGGGTCATATCACAGTACTTAAAAGCTAGATTTCTCCATTATCCCTTTAGTAAAAAGAATAAAACTGATTTTATAGATCTGCCTGGGGAAAACTTTCCCTTTGCACAGAAATATGGCATTCAGATAGTTGTTAATGACAGTGCTGTTGAAGCAAAAGAAATGCTTTCCATTACCTTCTGTACATTTTGGGTAAGAGTTGAACCCTTTCTTTCCATATTACCTGATATGCCCAGTCATGTCCAGATCACAGAGGAAGTAAGATTCATTATGAAAGTGAAATACACAGCTGTGGTAGGTGGTTTGACTGTGGCTAAACAAGTAAATAAAAGCAGACAGGAACTGTAGTGTTGCTTTTGCCAGCTAGAATAAAGTAGCTTCTGTCCAACAGTTGAATCCTTCCGCTCCCCAGAGCAAACTGGCCATGTCCAAAACAGGAAAGGCCCTTAGCTTGTACTGATCCCTAAGCTTTGTCTAGGC
>WBNQ01035508.1:0-14563 GCA_013401375.1 Spizella passerina
TAATTTGTTTAAATATTAAGTAAGTGGTGCTCAGTAAAAAATGGAAGGGGATTATTTGATTAGGAGAACAAATAACAGGAAAGATGAGAAGGGAAAAGCACTGGAATGAATTCAGCAGGGATAAGAGAAAGGGAAATAAGGCAAGCAGGTACTCTGAAGGCTAAAGGGAAGTGTCAAAGAGAAAGTTGGGAGGAAATATATGGAATGAAAACTAGTAAAATTCCTGAACACATCATAACACCTGATATTACCAGTAGATACTGGACTGAGGGATTTTCTATTTCGTGTGAGGGATGAGACCAGCCTAAAGTGAACTTGACATCAGAAATCCGGAAGGAACTTAAACTCACTCCTCTTCCTCATGGCAGCTGAGGTCCTTGATATCTGAAATTTTCCATAGCAAGGGAAGCTGTGCTCGTCTGTGAGAGAGCAGATCTGTTTTCTGTCACACCTCACACCTCAGTGGTCACTTTCCCTGCCTCTTTAATCAAAACACTGGCCGTAGCAACATGAAAACTAGATGTGTCCTTTGGCATTGACAGTGGTTCCATTATAGCTGGTGAATGTTTGGAGAAAGGAGTTGTTTCCCTCTCCTGCTTTTAGACAGGAAATCTCACTCTGGAGTCTGCTCTTTCACATTGTTTCTAAATGGAGTTGAGCCCGTGCCATCTGCCAGCCTTCCAGATTACTTGGGGAACTTCCATGTTGCTATTCACATAAATTGATGCATAATTTAGGTTTTATACTCACCTTGAGGCATTTCTTCACCGATTCCAATGAGGACATAAGTTATCTCTTGTTGTAGTCACTGCACCATCATCATTATTTTAGAGCAAAAGCCTAAAGGAAAAACAGTTAAATACATTTCCTGTCATAAACCTGAAATCTGGAGCCAGCACCTTAAAATGCAAGAACAAGCCATTAAAAACTGCCCACAAACACGTTTTAATTTGTTGCCAAAACCAGTTTATCAGATTAAGATGGCTGACTGGCTTTCCTAATGTTTTTGCTGCAAACTTTTTCTGGTCTGTGGTTTGCTGTGCAGGATGCCTTTTTGTCACTGGTTTGAGAGCCTGACCTTTAGTTATGAGAAATAATTTTTTGTTGCTCTTATTAAGAGAGCCCAAGGAAAGCAGAGCTTCCTTTTGACTCTGCTACCTTTAATGTAAAAACTCCATTTTTTTTAGAATTCCTGGAGCAGAATTATGGAGTCTGCCCTCAGCTCCAGGTGAGGATGTGGAGAATTGTCCTTTCACAGAGAGAGGACCTGGGCAGGCTGGAGAGGTGACCCCTGTGAACCTCATGAAGCTCAACAGGGCCAGGAGTGAGGCCCTGCAGAGGGAGAATTTCTGTAAGGGCACACAGTGGCAAGACAAGGAGGAATGGCTTCAAACTGACAGACAAGGTTTAGATTGGATATGAGGGAAAAAATTCTTTACTGTGAGGATGATAAGGCCCTGGCATAGGTTTCACAGAGAAGCTGTGTCTCCCCTACCCCTGGCAGTGGAAGGCCAGGCTGGATGGGGCTTGGAACAGCCTGGGATAGTGGAAGGTGTCCCTGCCCATGGCAAGGGGCTGGAACTGGATGATCTTTAATGTCCTTTGAAACCCAAACCACTCTGTGGTTCTATGGCTTCTACCCCAGAGATCTGGCATCTCTAGTAATTGTTTAGCTACTCCTACAATGTTGTAAAAATGAACTTTTTGTTTGCAGAGGGCTCTGAGATGATGAGATAAAAGATTCTGAATAAGTACAAAGTATAATTATTAGCTAGTGTTTAACAAGGTTTTATGATTATCACATTGTCTGTGTAAACAATATTTACCTTAGGGTTGATACAAGGTGAGATCTGGGCATCCCATNACAAAAAGAAAAAATAAAAAGGGTGATTTAAAAGCTTATAGAGTCAAAGAGAATTTGCTAGCTTTCAGTATTTCACAGTACTTACCATGAAGGTCAGCATTTGTTTTCCTCTTTGTTTGAAACCTGTCCAATTTCCATTCAGNTGCTTCCTTTTTGCACTTCCACTGAATCTCACCTAGCAACATTTGAGATCTTTGCCTTCAGTTTGCTGCAGCTCAGTCCAAAACTCTGAAATGAGACAACTTTGTTGATAAAACATTGTTTACTTAAATCTTGGAAACAGTCAGGAAAGAACCATTTGATTTCAACAGCTGCTTTTACAAGGGTGTCTTGGCAAGAAGTAGTAATTTATTTAACCATCAACACAGAATTAACAAGTGAAGGTACTCTGAAAAATTTCTTTAGGTTCTCTAAAGAAACACATATTTAAAAGGAAATATTTAAGTGTGATGTATCCATGTACTCTGTAATACACGCTAAAGAAATCAATTTCTGCCTCAAATCAGCAATTCTAAGGTTTCTGAAGAGTTGTTCCTGGTGTTTATTTCCTCATTGCTGTTAGTATGTGACCACCCCAGGACAGGCTATATGGCACATCACTGACAGTGGTCAGGTTATAATTACTTTGCTTGAGGATTTTTGTTTGTGGTTCTTAGTGCTTCAATTATCATTGTGGATGCAACTCATGCACTTCATAATTTAAAGGAGTTATTTAAGGCAATAAATCTCCGCAGGTAACAGAGGTGCACTTTCAGTGACATGAATATTGTGATCACATGTGCACATTGACATCTCTGTTCCAGCTCACGCTCTAAGTTGTTGTTCAGTGTATTTATTTAAGATTTGTGTAGTAGTTTTGATGGCAATAAGAACTCAGAATACCTTTCTGCTCCTTGTCAGAATGGAGGCTCAGAAATTTCTGCTTCAATGTCTGTAAGTTCATTTGAGCTTCTCTATAAACTACATAAGCTGGTTTTTTACCTCATTACTTTAGGGAGAAAAAAGAGTTCTGTTTTAACTCGGCTGCACAAAGGTGAGAGAGAAAAAAATTACAAAAAGAAAAAATAAAAAGGGTGATTTAAAAGCTTATAGAGTCAAAGAGAATTTGCTAGCTTTCAGTATTTCACAGTACTTACCATGAAGGTCAGCATTTGTTTTCCTCTTTGTTTGAAACCTGTCCAATTTCCATTCAGATGCAGCTGCTTCAAATGCCTTTTGTTCTTATACAGGTTTGAGCAGCTCCAGAATATTGTAGAGGAGAAGGGAGGGGATGAGAGGAACATCCTGACAAACCTGAAGGCCTTGTCATAGCTCGTCACAAAGCAAAAGGTGTGATGCCTTGTCAAGGCTGCCCTAGAACAGAGAATAGACAGACTTAAAGAAAGTACAGATTAAATAAAGTTGAATAAATATTTATGAAATACGGTTAAATAAAGCAGGGATTTATTCACAGGATCTCCTCCATGGATGCACCTTGGGCAGCACCAGAGCCCAGCCAGGGCTGCACCCAAGATGAACCAAAATGGCCCCAAAATGCACNATCAGGTGTATTCCTGTGAAGGCCATCCCAAGGATGGGCAGAGCAGCAGCATTTTCACTGGCTAGCACTGCCCAGAAGAGCTGTAAATAGAAATTTTCTCTCCCTGGTGCCAGCCAGGTGCTGGATTTGTGACCATGGCATTTACAGATCAGCTCTGCTCAAGCAGCCCCTGTGCCAGACAGTATGCAAAAAAAGCAAGCAAGCAAGATCTCAGCACAGGGGATGGAGAAAATGGGATGATGAATTCATCACAGAGACAGAGTATTTGTGGCTGAAGTAAATATTCCTCCTGGGTCAGATCCCTTTCTATCTTCTCTGATAAATGAACTGGCATCAATGGACATATTACAAAGGCTTTATGCTTTGGTTTTACTTTATCCAGACATACAGACAGAGGAAAGATGTGTATTTTTCACTCAACCCACGATCATTGGTTTGTCTGTGTAAGCTCTGAGAATCCAGGTCTAAAACACTAATAATACAAAAAAAAGGCGTTTTCCCTTTACCACTTAAACTCTGCAATTCAATGCTCTGTCCAGGAGAAGAAAACTTCAGCAGAAAACACCCAGAGCAAAGAATGCATAGCACTGGACATAGGCAGCTGACTTTGCAGCACATCTATCCTGTCTTTTATCCCACATGCTTTTACACTTCTGTCAGACACCTTCCCTAAGCTTCCCCATTTGGTTCCATCCCTCCAGTGCCATCAGTGGCCACTCTGCCCATGCTCTTTCTGGTTTTTAGCTCTGACAGTCTTCACACATGAGAGTGCACAGCCACCAAGTGCTGTTTGGGATTTGGGAAGGGACTAGGAAGCAGTTCTGCATCTTCTTGGAAGAAATTGCCCTGTGGAAGGCTCTGCCTGCCAAGGCTTGAGTTCTGCAGCACGAGCTGCTCCTCGTGCTTGGCCCAGGGCACACACAACATTCTGCTGCTTTGTAAAGAGTGTGTTTACTTTATGAACCTAAGACATATGAAAAAACTTTATTTTAATCAGTAAGTTCAAGGTTAGCTGGATATTTTAGGGGATACAAGAATGGTTTACTTTATCTCACCTTTAAACGTTAAGGTTAGTTGGTGGACAAAGACAGTGCAGAAATTAATGGAGTGTATATATAAAATGGGAATGGTGTCAGAGCCAATTTTCTTAAGCATTGTGAGTACTGCTAACGTAAAACAAAATAATATTTTTTCATTGTTGTGTACTTATGACTGCCTGTGAACTTGTTGGAAAGTTAGAGATGAAGTTTAGGGTATTTTTGGGGGGGTATGTACAAAGAATAGGTGCAGATTGTAATTTTCATGTCTATAAATCACCACAATAATCTTGACCCGGTGAAGTTTATTGAATCTAGTGCTATCTTTCATGTAAAATACCATGCCTGTAGTCTACAGCTTTTAAGGATCTATTTTTTTCCTCCACTGTATATTGTAGAATTCTATCCTTTCCTAATATGGTGTTTGAGAGATGTTTTAAAAATAAATCATATTGACATTTGGATTTAATTATAAATTTCAAAGATAGGAACACATAGTTTATACAATATTTCAACACGATGTTCATCTGAGCAGTACACTATGAAAACTTTTTATTAAATTTACTTTATTCAAGGAGCCCAAGCACTTAGGTTTTTGGGAATTTGTATATTGATATGGAGAGAGATCAAAACAGTTGTCAGCTGAAATCAAGAGCTGGCTCTTCTGTGCAGAAATAAACCTGTGGGATCCTCATAAGTTACTTCAGCCATGGGAGTGAATGCAAATTAGCTTTTTTCCACCATATATTAGATTTTGTGAAAGGAGAACTACAGAGAGTAGTTGGAACAACGCTGGACTTGAAGCCAAAAGCACAGGGGCTGGATTAGCAGTATGTTAACTATAGTTAATTAGTGTATTAGCTGTGTTTCCTTCCATTTATCTGGTATTCCAAAGCCAAGCCTGCAGGGCCAAATTCAGCCTGGGGCTCCCCAGCTCCAGCTGGCAGTGGACCCTGTGGAGGGAGCCCAGTGAGGGTTTGGATGGTTTGGATCTGAAGGTGCTGGAGGAGCAGCTGAGGGCTGGATTTTCCTGATGGGATAATGAAGAGAAGAGGAATCCAGGCTCTTTTCAGGGGTATGTGATGGAAGGGTAAAAGTAGCAAGCCCAATAATGTGAAAACATTGAAAGCTGCAATTTGACGTAAGAAGAAACTTTTTGGGGATGGTTAGACACTGCTACAGGGACATGTAGAGGTTACAAACTCTCCATTCCTGGCAATAGACAAACCTAGACAGAACAAGGGCCTGAGGAATCTGCTGCAGGAGGCTTGGAGCAGCAGGTTGGATTAGGTGGCCTCCAGACATCCCTTTGCAGCTGCATGATTTTCTGCTTTCCAGCAGGCAATGAAAGAAAAATGAAAACAACCACTAATGCTCAGATCATTAAGAGTTTACAAATACCAGTGGGCGGGTGACATTCTAAGACTTTTAACAGCCATGTATTTCTGGTTTTGCACTGGAGTGTGTGCCTCTCAACAAGTGAGTGACTGCTACGGTGAGCTGGTGCTTGTCCAGGGTATCCTACAAATACTGTACAATGCAGCATGTTCCTGATGCTCAGATGAGCATCATTTTGATGCTCAAAATACACTTCATGAATGCTCTTAATTCATTAAGTATATTTTGCTTACCAGCCATCAATTAAAACATTTTGTAGAGATTTCTCCGACCTTCTCAAGCTCCTTTACACTTCAACATTTTTCATCTCTTCACAGACTGGCACCCCCTGTTTATAATGTTGCACACTCTGAGCACGCTTATTTACACAAAAGATTGCCATAGATTCAATAAAATTTTTCTTTAAGTCTTTACCAAAATTATCTATAAGACCCTTGTGTCAGATCTCCCAAAATACACTGATGTATGGGAATCCTCCAAAACTATGGTCTCCAGGGCAGCCTTAATGACTTCCTGGATGTAATCCAATGTCTTGCAGGACTCTGAAGGATATTTTGTCTTCCTAATGTTACTGCTTCAACAGTTCAGAACCTAAAGAACAGATGAATAAAAATATCCAAAAGAGAGAAGAAAAATGGGAATGGTGAAATAGCATATTCCATCACCACTCCCTTGGAAGAAGTTGATGAGACTGAGGAAGTAAGGGATTGCTTGAGGCATTGAGTTAGGCAGCTGGACAGGGGGGATGAGGGACAGCTGGAAGTGCAGGTCATAATGCAGCATATGTGGAGAAAATCCAATTTTTCTATTAGCTAGTGAAATTAATCAGGATAACTGGTTTCTTTTTAGGGCTGTTTATGTTTTCCTTTAATAACTTTTGTAATGATCACACTCCTTCAAAACACAAAAAAGTAGTAGAAACACCTGCCAAGGCACCAATAAATTTCTTTCTGTCTGTTGTTTATCTTTGGAAAATCTTAACCCAGTTGAAGCCTTCTTTAACCCAAAATTTTCAGAAGAACAAACAATAGCTGGGTATGTGGTGAGATGGTTTCCATTCAGTGTGATTCTCCATTTGTTTCTGTTTGCCTGGAAAGACACATCAGTACAGGACAAGAGTGAAAATGAAACAAAAGAACTGAAACCACTGTTAATGTGAATATAGAGGCTGAAGGGGCAGAGCAGACTGAGTGTGCTTGGGTGCTCTTCCAAGAAGGATGACAAATGGATACTCCTCAGCCTGGCCAGCTCTTTCAAAAATTCACTATAGAATTTGGATGGGAAAGCAGAGCAAAGTTTATTTTACCTTTGGGTAGAAAAAAGAGCACGAGTTCAGCTGCCAGAGTGGCGTTCTCAGGTCGTACTTGGTGTGCAGGCATTTGCAAGGTTTAGCTGCCTCCTATCTCCCTGGTCCTTGGGCAGGAATACATTGCACTGCCAAGAGCCACTTGAAAATCCATTAAACATGAGTAAAGCTGTCAAGCCCATTTCTTCCGCCTCTGTTCCGTAAGAAGCAAGAAAAAACACATTTGTTTTTAAAATATTCCCTCGCTTCCTTTGTTGCTAAGATGTTTTCACTGTAGCTGAGCAGCTCTGCTGCTGTTACAGTCCTGTGTGTTTCAGTTCCTGGAGTGGAAAACCCTGAACAGAATAATCAGGGCAAAAGCTTGTAGGCCAGGTTTCAGACCCAAAAGTATTGTTTAAAGGACTCTGCATCTGCTCCATCTGGAAGGCTGCAATAACTCAAGTCTTCCTTCCACTCTCCTTTTCTTTTTTCTTTTTAAAATTTTTTTGTTTTCTTTTTTTTTCTTCTTTTCTCCTTTTTTCTTTTCATTTTTCTTCTTTTTTCTCCTTTTTCTTTTTTCCTTTTTTCTTTNGTAGCAGAGTTGGGACCAGGATCCTCTCCAGAGCTTCCCTAGGGCAGATATTCAGTCGTGGCTTCTAAAACTGTGAATTTCTGCAATTCATGGAGTGCTGAGTCAACTAACATGGCTGGTAATGACCCCAGCAGGAGCAGTTTTCAATTTCTGCAGGGCTTTTGCTCCTCCATATCAGAGCAGTTAAATTTCTGTATTATAGGAAACTCTCTTTTCCTTAAGACACTATTTTTTCAGAAACAGGCAAGGAGTTTTTTTCCCCTCAGGAAGTTGCTTGCAGCTCTACATTGCCAGGCCTTTGATTTGCATGGAATATCTGTTGCATGTAAATTACAGAGCAGCTGCTCGAATTCCCACTGGTTTGTTTCTCTTCACATCTCATCAAGGACAGAGCAAACACAAAATTCATTGTTAATCTAATTAAATTAATTCAATTCTAAACAGCCTAATTAAATACTTATTAGTCAAATAACAATGCTGCTAATACTTCTGGTTGCAATTATATGCAGTTAATGTACAAACAAACTCTGGTATTTATCCTTTTCTTGCATGCTACCTTTACCCTTTCATTGCCCCTCTGGGTCCAATGTTTAAAAGTTTCAGTTTGGCAAAGGTGCAGGGCTTGGCAAGTGATCAGCATCCCAAGCCCTTTACGAGGAGGAAGAGGAGGATTTGTTTTTTTATTTTTTTCCAGTTTCCATATGTGGCCATTTTAATGTTTGTCAACATTCTCTATAGCTTGTTTTTGACTTCATTGATCTGCAGGTTTCACATTGCATTCAAATTTACCACATCTGTTCGATATGGATTGAGTACTTGTTCTTTTTTTAACCCCTAAAATAATGTTTGCCCAGTCCTTTAACTCACTCTGGCAGAGTAGTTTATAGTCCTGGAATCATCCTGGTTCCTGTCACACTTTCTTGCTGGAACTGATTCAAGATCATCTTAGCCAAAGGCCCTGAGGCTTTTTCTCTGTGTTTACACCTGGGAAGACTCATGCTCTGAGGGGAGACCCTTTCATTTTCATATAATATTGTATATTATACTAAATGTATATAATAATTAGGCTAATAATCATGGCCACACTTTTCAGTGTAGTATTCTGTGTGTTTGGCATGCCTGCAGGGAGAGGTGAAGGTAAAGGAGATGCCCAGGTGGCATCTGTGAGGTAATACCTCACTTCTCCCTTCTGCATGGAGATGTGAAAGCAAGGCATCCCTTATTTTTTTCTCTTTTTTCCCCACTTTTACTTTTTCTGTGATGCTGCTGTTCATAGAATCTGTGCTGTTCCAAAAGCTATGAAGTGCTTTCTGACAGGAAAGTGGACGTCAAAGGGGATTCTCCTGGACTCTTTAGGGTTTGCAAAGGAAATATTTGGGACAGATTGTAAGTTTGAGACAGCCAGAGGAGCTATCAAAATTACCAGTAAATTTGGAAGTAAGCTTCTTCAGTAAAAAACTTTTTGACAAAGGTACCTGTTTATGTTTATATACCTTTCAGTGTTATAGGTAATGAACTGTCCTCCTCTAGGACACAAAGTCCTCTCTGAAAAAAATATTTATTGTGATTATTATTTATTGTGATTCATTTTTATTTATGAACACAGTCAAAAGGGTATGTTGTCTCATGAGAGAGGTGGATATGATCTTTCTTTTACTTAGCTTGACTCTTATACCCTCCACATACAAGCAGGATGCAATCCCTAAACCAGGCAGTGATATTAAGGTGCTGTTATGCTGGGCCAGCCCAGCCCAAGCACTTGTGCTTTGGAATTGGAAAAGTGCATTTTTACCCTGTTTCTACATGGTTTCTGTCTAATGTTTTAAATTTTGGCTTTTAAGCTATATGCTGTCATAATGACTGCAGTCTGGAATGTAGCAGCTTTTCACCTGGTTTCTTCCAGGTGCTGGAAAACTCATGCAGCTTTCCTAGTCCACTGTGTTTATGGAGAACTTTGAAATGAGAATTGTCTAAGAATGCCTCCAAGAATGATTCTTTTTATGAAATATATTTATCAGGAGCCTGGAAATGTCTTTTCTTGATGAATAAGTCAACCAGCAGAGAGGGAATTGTGTGAAGTGAAGAAGTGAAGAACAGATACCTGTCTGTAAATCTGGTGCCTTGACTCCATAGAAAAAGATGGACGTGCTGAGGAATTTCAGGGTAAAAAAGTAATTTATGGGATTGAATTAATAACATATTTCATGTTTTGATACTAAGGCAGCTGGACAAAGAATGGAAAATTTGGAAAATGGTGTGCATGTTCAAATCAATATACTTAGTTTTATTAGCAGTGTGAGACTGGCATGTGACAAGTTATGAGGTATTAGAGGGCACTGAAAGACCTTTAGAATGGTAACTTCAAACAGTCTCTTTTCTCTTTGGTTATCAGCCCATTTAGGTGTTTTATAAATAGCAAAGATAGATTGTCAGATACTTTCAATAGGAAAGAGCAGGGGCAGGAGAGGGAAGTAATAAGTTATATGAGATAGCAATCATATTTCCATCAACAGAAAATGACTCACGATTCATAAAAGCCTCCTTTATACTAGAATACATTGTTTAGAATTTTGTTTAAAAATTAAACAGAATGTCTAGCGTTTCAGCAGCTTTAACTTGCTGGCTTGATTTCTGATGGACATTCTATAAATAAAACATATATTTCAAAGCTTGAATTCTCTTCAGAAGGAGCCCATGAGCAGTTTTGCTGGGATATTGTTTTTCAGTGCAGTCATATTAATTTGCCAGCTGAACAAGGCTTTTGCAAGCAAAGCAATGAGTAAGAAGTGTGCTTTGAGCTGGCAAGTCAGAATAAGGCACCTTGTGAAAACAAACATGCAAAAGACAAAGCTCTGTGTAAAATGCAAAGCTAAATTGATGCCAAGATTGCTGTTCTGAATAGCAGTGTAGAGCAGCACAGTGAGATTTCAGTCAATTCACCACCTGTGAGTAATCCCCTAAATAAAGGTATAAATTTCACAGTAAATCCTTCTGCAAGGCTTTCTAAGCCCTGAGCATTAACAGGAAAACAGACAGTGCACAATTCAGTGTGCTCTTGTCACACAGGCTACTTGCACCTATCTGCATAGAAGAACCAGTTTCTTTTCTGCTGAATTTACCTCCACAATCCTGAGTGCATCACAGGCACTGGAGGGCAGGCCTTTGTCACTGTCATATTTTCCAAAAAATCGCCTTGCCCAGGATTCTTCTCCTGGGAAGCTGAGAAGCCACAATATTACCTCATTTGCTTCTCCTGTGTTTTGCTGCTTTGGAATGTGGTTGGAGATTGTTTATCCAACAGGTGAATTGTTTTTACTTATTGGCCAACTATGGCCCAGCTCTGTTGAGGCTCTGGAGAGAGTCATGATTTTTTCATTAGCATCTTTTAGCCTTCTGTCTGTATCCTTTCTCTATTCTTTAGTACAATTTAGTATAACATTTTCTATATAATATAATATCATAGAATAATAAGTTAGCCTTCTAAGAACATGCAGTCAGATTCTCAATTTCCTCCTCTGTCTGGGGAACCCCAAAAATACCACAGGCCTTAACTAGACGCTGGAAAAAAGGAAAGTCCTGTCTGGAAAAGCCTTCCAACCCTTTATTACTAAATTCTGCTGTCAGGGGTGGAGGCTCACAGTGCTTTAGGAGCAGCAGAGCCAGGCTGGAGCCAAGAGAGGCAGAAGGTGGGCACATCACGCAGGGATTGCTGACAGACTGCTTCAGCACAGTGACAGAAGAGCACACCCCAGTGACATTTCTCTACTTGACACATGTATGGATATATGAGAATTTTATTAGCAGGGTGCCCTGTGGCAGGAAGGAATGATGAATCTGACTACATTTTCTCAGAAGGCTAACTTGTTATTTTATTATATTATGTTATATTAAAGAATATTATACTAAACTATACTAAAGAATACAGGAAGGATACTTGCAGAAGGCTAAAAAGATAATAATGAAAACTTGTGACTCTTTCCAGAGTCCTGACACAACTTGGCCCTGATTGGCCAATAAGTCAAAATAAATCACATGAAACCAATGAAACAATCACCTGTTGGATAAACAATCTCCAACCACGTTCCAAAGGAGCAAAACACAGGAGAAGCAAATCAGATAATTATTGTTTTTCTTTTTCTCTGAGGCTTCTTAGCTTCCCAGGAGCAAAAGCCTGGGTGAAGGGATTTTTCCAGAAAATATGACAGTGACATATGGGTGCTTCAATCACTTGCATTTTAAAGTTTGATTTAGCCAGAACAAAGTATAAAGCTGGTGTCTCCCAGCTTTAGTAATGGCTGTATGTGGCCACATTTCTCTTCACAGAGAAAAGCAAGGCACAACTTCCCAAGGATATTTTCTGGGAATCGCAGCGAGGAGCCTCAGAGAAAGAAAAAACAATTCTTGTCTCAAGTGCTGCTCCTCTTGCTGTGCACAAGTGGAATACACTGTAGAAGATTGTTTACCTGAAGAGAATCAGTAATTAAATTCTGGTGTGAGTGCTTTAATTCACTGACCAATTGAATCCATGTGTGTGTCAGGACTGTCGGCTGACAG
Source organism: Spizella passerina (assembly GCA_013401375.1). Classification (NCBI taxonomy): domain Eukaryota; kingdom Metazoa; phylum Chordata; class Aves; order Passeriformes; family Passerellidae; genus Spizella; species Spizella passerina. The sequence continues at coordinate 12,271 of WBNQ01035508.1, forward strand.
TCAGGAGGTTCTGTTCAGTGGGGTGCTTGTGCAAATTCAGTATAATGTAGTGTAATATAGTATAAAAAGGTAAGTAATTAGGCTTTGGATATCAATAGAGTCCTCCTTGTCACTCCTCCCCTCCTTTGGGGTGGCCTTGTTTCTGGTATCTGTACCCACAGCAGGTTCTCCCTGGCCAGGTGGCTCCTTCTGCTCGCCTCAGCTCTCATCCCTGCCAGTGCTGAGGCTCTCCCAGACAAGGTGGCTGCATGCTGGCCATGAGCATGAGCTTCCCCCTGAAGGCAGGCCAAGCCCTGAGTGCCAGGGTAAGCCTTTGAGGGAGCCCCAACTGTGCCAGGGAACGTGCCAGGAGCAGGGAGGTGGGGATGACTGTGGCCCAGCTCTCAGCCTGTGGCCTGGCCTTATTCTGTTTACTGGAATAGACAGAGCACGCAGCCAAGGAGGTCAGGAAGAGAGCACAGCACTGAATGTTTTCAGCACACTGGGGACATTTGCCCTGCTGGCCTTGGCAATGGTTTCTCATGCACCACTTCTGTGCATATGCTCCTTCCCTTCCCTGCCTTGCCTTCCCCTCCTTCCCCTGCCTGCTTCCACCTTTTCATGGGATGTCAGATGGTGCAGCAAAAAGCCTGCAATTATATTTCATCTTTATTGGGTTCTGTAATGATCCAAATAATTGCTTGAGTTTTAATCTGCTTTATGCAGGCTGAGCACTTCTGGTCACACTTGGAGAGGAGGACTAAGGCTCTACCACCCTTTAAAAAAAAGCACAACATATTCCCAGGAATGTCCAGGACTGCAAAAGGCTGCTTGCTGCCCTGCCAAGGAGCCTGCAATGGGGTCTGTACTGCTGTGAACTTCTGCAGAATTCACAGCATTTGATTTTGGGGTTGGTTTGGTTCCAAGGGAATACAGAGCTCTAATCCAGGCTCCCCTGTGCTGCACACCACTGACTTTCCCACCCGTGCTCCCTCTGGGGTGCAAACACAAGTTGTGGGCCAAAGGAACCTTGTAAAGGGGAGTAAATATTATCCCAAATAATAATACCAGCAGTGAGTAGTTTCTCCAGTTAATGTGGCAGCAGTGTGGGTAGTTACATCATCAGAGAAAAGGCAGTGGTAGAAAGGATGAGTCTACTGTATGGATGATTAAGGTGAATTCTCTCTGGTTTATATAGGTGAGTTAACAAAGTGAATAAAAAATGCTCCCTCAGTGATCAATGAGTTCATGCCCTGCTGCCTTCCAGCAAGGCAAGAGCTCCTCAGTGCCTGAAGCATTTTTTTTTAAATACAGTACAGGCTGTGTAATCACTGAAGTGTTTGAAAACTTCCCCAACTAATTTTGTCTGTGATGGTGGAAACCTGGTGGAGTAGTGAGAATTGCTTTCAGGGTTTCCTGAGAAAAACCTTAAGAGCTGAGAATGCAGCTTGATTTGGGCCAGCAATCCTCTGGGCACAGAGTGGTTAAACCATGAGCATCAATTAGAGGAACTTCAATTAGTGAAGGGTGGGCATGTTTGGAGCTTATTTCACTTCTTTTCACAGCTTACAGAAAGATTAACGAAAAAAGGAGTGATCTTCTTAAGAGAGTGTAGTGCTGACTTGTCTTTACCAGTAAAAACTCCAGGCCAGGGATCTGAAAAGGCAGAAAACATCCCCAAAACCATGGATATAAAACTGTGCAAGAGGGAGGAGGAGTGCAACTCCAGACTCCAGCACAGGAGAGCTGACTCTGCTTTTACAGTGAGATCAAGGACAAATTGTCTACTGGCTTTGAATCAAACACTGGCTCAAAACTAAGATAATGGGAAAATTTCCTTTTTATTTGACTTTATTTTTTTTTAAGTGTTTTTTATCTTGCTCATTTAAAAAGTCTGTGCCTCTGTTCTAAGAAGGTTTTTTTTCCAGGATCAGAGATATCTTGCATTCCTCAAGTGCAATTCATTCCCTATAAAACTTTCTATGTTCCATATCAACCATTAATGTTTCCAGACTGTAAACCTGACAGGTTTAACAGATTTATTCTTGTTTTCTATTAGTGTGAGGCTAAGACTGTGAGGTTAACATTAAGCATGCTGTGGAGACTGAGCAGCTCTTTCTGTGTCCATGACTTTGATGAAACTAAACTAGGCAAAATAAACCAGGAATAGCAATTCTTTCCTGAGATGACGGAGGTCTAAACAGTTGTGGTTTTGACAATCAATGCAAGAAATAAAGATAGAAAATATAAAATATATTAAAATTTATTAAATTTGGGGGGGTTTTGTGGTTTTGTTTTTTTGTTTTCTTTTTTT